>PVKA01004086.1:0-102557 GCA_004027165.1 Ctenomys sociabilis | reverse complement strand
TCACTTAAAAGGATGCATATGTGCCATCTGTGCATATGGGGATTTGTAGTGAATATATATACGTACATCTGTATATACAAAATAGTTAGCATAGATTTACAGCTACTTTCTCTTAGTTCAATGAGAAGAAAGATTTGTACTAATAGTGTTTGTAGACAGGATAGCATGTCTGCATCTTGTACTATGAATGACCACTAAGAAGACAATAATATGCAATGTATTAATTATTATAACAGTCCTACTAACCTGTTTTGAAACTGTCTCACTGCTATTCTTTTCTCAATAAAGTTAATATTAAAAAAGGAAAAAAATAAATTAATGAGCAAACTATGATATAAGCATTTGTCAGAATACTATTGACCCTTTTAATGGATTACAGCCTTAGCAGCACAGTAAAAGGAACTCCCTTAAGCAATACTGACTGAAAATGAAAGATTTTTTTTTTGTGTGTGTGTGTGTGTGTGTGTGGGACTGGAGATTGAACTCAGGCCCTTGCATTTGCCAAGCAAGCACTTATTCTACTAAGCTCTCTCCCAGGCTCTAAAGTAAAAAATCTTAATTAACGACATTGTCATGAAAAGTGACCAATAGTCAAGCTTGGTGGCATATGCCTATAATCCTAGCATTCAGGAGGCTGAGGCAGAGTTTGAGAACAGCCTGGGCTACAAAGTGACTTCAAAGCAACCCTGCAAAGACCCCACCACCACCACCAAAAAAAAAAATGTAACCAAAAAAAACCTTATATGGACACTGAGAGATGTAACAGTTCTGGTGATATGGGTTACAGACTAAAGGAATATTACCATTAGCTAAAGAAAGGGAGCTAACATAAGACCCAAGAATTCACACACAAAAAAAAAAAAGAATGCTAAAGTCTCTATCAAGTAATACACACTTTCTATGAGGAAGATATATGTGCAAATAGCTTCCAAGAAAATTATTTTCTGCAGAACAAACTTTATTTTCTTTGAAAACCTGAAGAATTACAGAAGCAAAAATTAATTCACTATCTTTGGTCACTTTTCTCTCATTGCTGGGACAAAATCATTGACACTTAAAACGAAGGAAAGATTTATGGCTCACAACTTGTGGGGTTTTCAGTTCATAATCAGTCAGCTCCAAGGCAGAAGGCAGAGCACCAGGGCACAGGGGCAATGCTTCAGGGAGGCAGAAGACAGCCAGAGCAAGGGGAGCAGAGGAAAGCAAGCCTCTTGTGTTTTAAGCCACCATACCCTAGGGTGGGTGCGCTCATACCATCTCCAAGCCCCCCCCCACATGGGGCAAGGCTGTTTACAAAGTGAGGACCCTGGCTCCCTGCTGAGTCTTGTTAACCTTCTAAGCCTACACAATGTATCAGCTATTACATTCACTTTAAATATCATGAGTAACTCAAGGAATGGCTAGAATATTAGAATATTAAGTGAGATAATGCCTTTAAAGTGTATCACACACCTTTAGTAACAAACATTTAAAATAATTTTTGAAAGAAAAACAAACTTGCACAAAACTGCTTAAATAGGATTTTTCTCATAAGTGCTTTTAAACAAAAAAAAATGAAGTTTTTTTTTGTTTTGTTTTTTCTTTCTCCAGTATCAGGAATTCAACTCAGGTCCCTGCAGTTGCCAGGCAGGTGCTCATTCACTGAGCTATCTCCCAGTCCCTACCTAGGGTTTTTTTTTTTTAAAGGCATCTTAAAGAACCATATGAAAAAAAAATCAACTGAAGCAGCACATAGCAGACCCTCCTCTGGCTGGCCACACGGCTCCCTCCCGCCCTGCGCACGGCTTTCCATTCCCAGCCCCTGGCAGCAGCTCCAGCGCTCCAAGTGATGGGCCGGGTCAGAGGATGGTGTCTCCCACTACACACTCTCCTTCAGAGTTGATGGGGCTTGGCTCTCCCTGCCGACACCCATGGAGGTTTAATGCCTTTTTAAAGAGCATTTCAGAAGATGGTAAGAACTTATCCAGTATAACTGAGTATCCCATATGAAACAGACAGCAAAAGGGGACACCATCTTTGTACAGGCAAGCGCTTATCTACTGAGCCATCTCCCTAGCCCCACCATCTTTGTACAATCTGGCCTTTCAAATCATTGAAGTGTGGAGATTAAATAAAAGGAAGACAAGAGGAAAACCACTTCACTGGTATTGGCGATCAGAGGTCTAGCTCTGACTTTGCCACTTCCTAGTTATTTTATCTTCTCTTTAGGATCTTCATCACTACAATGGGCAACACCGGTACTACCCCTTTATGGGCCTATCATGATAGAACCGTTTTGTAAGCCACTAAGCAACATGAGTTCTCAAATATTTTAAACTGTGACAGCTCCTAAACTTATTCATAAATCACAAGCTACACACTTCAGCCAAGAGTATCAATGTAGTGTGATATGCCATCATCTCACCCCACCAGACCACGAGGGCTTCATGAACCCACTAATGCTTTTTATAAACTCATTAAGTGTTCAATCTACTCATTATATAACCTTTCTAAGTGAAGTATTTTGTGTTTGCTAAAGTTTCCTGTACTTACACCTAAAGCCTTAGAGCTAAATCGTGTTCCAAAAGATGTCACTCTTGAAATATGCACCCACTTAAACTTTCTTTCTAAATGTCCCTTCTAGTAACACATCCAATAAACTGCAATGCATTTTGACCTTCTCTAAAAGTCATCAGTTATCAAGTTTCTCCTCTCACTGTTCCTATCTTTAAAGAACTTCTTATGCCTGCATTTAAAAGTTCTGGATCAAAGCTAAAATTCCTTCAAACACCTATAATAATTGAATGCCAATAGAATACCTTTCTCTGACAGATGTAAACAAAAAAAATGGGATACAAAGAAAAGACCATTCTGTATTTATATATACAGAATAGTTAGTATAAATATGCAGCTACTTTTGCATTATTATATGGGAAGAAAGATTTGCACTAATAGTGTTTAGACAGGATATCCTGTCTGCTTCTTACACTATGGATAACCACTAGGGAAATAACAATGTAAAAACTATGAATTATTGAAACTGTACTATAAATCAGCTCTAAAAAAATAGGTATACAGCTATATTCTCTAAATTCAATGAATAGAGGGAACTGCTGTAATACTGTTTGTAAATAGAATATCATGTCTGCACCTTGTACAACAAATAACCAGTAAGAAAACAATATGCAATGTATTAATTATTGAATCTGTTCAACTAATTTGATTTGAAACTGTCTCATTGCTATTTGTTCTTCAATAAAATTATGAAAAAAAGAAAGCTAAAATTCCTACCATGTAAAAATAAAACATTATGTACTGGAATATAATTTGCCACATACCTGTAACTCCCCCTTCTTGATTTTCAGCTCACTAATAACAATGCCTTCCTAATTTTGTATAGGGCCCCACATACATAGGAGTTAAAAACTATAGGTCAAATGAGTTAGGACAGCACTTTTCATAAAAATGTTTTTATTACTTTTATTATGGTTCTAACTTTAATAGCTTCATCTAACGGCACTAGGGACATTAGCAAGAATTTATTGCCCACTATTATCACCACTGGATAACATCCTTTAGCAGTTTCCTTCAAAAACAATCTGTGAATTAGGTCTCATAATGTTGTATCAGGAAACATGTAAGTGGTTCATGTATCAATAGTAGTACATGTAGTCTAGTACAGTCAACCAATATAGTCTTTAACTATCAACAAACTATAATCAATTCTTTTCTGCATAATTTTATTGTTGCTGTATTCTTTAAGACTAATGCTAAATATTATATTTAATTACAATGAGAAGAGTAATCATGGGAAAGTTCAATGACCTTTCTAATGTTCACATCTCTAGTTCACTTTTTTTGTTTGTGGGTTTTTCTGGGTTACCATGTAGGTCAGGCTGGCCTGGAGCTAACTTTGTAGCCCAGGCTGGTCTCCAACTTGTAACTATCCTCCTGCCTCAGCCTCTCAAGTGCTGGGATTACAGATATATGCCACCAAGTCCAGCTTCTACTTTACTTTCTTTTTTTTTTCCTTTGGCAGAACCAGGTAATGAACTCAGGCCCTTGCGCTTACCAGGGTAGTGCTTATTCTACTGAGCCATCTCCCCTGCCCCTCTACTTTACTTTCAACTAGGCATTGATCATGACTGCATTACTTAACTCTGTTCATAATCTGCTTCCACAACTATAAAATAGAAACCATAATAGATATAAACAAAAATCATAAGAGTATATATAATGAAATACAAATCATAGCAGTATAAACAGTATAAATGTACCATACACACTATGCAATTTTGAATATATATATGATACAAGTATCAATATTTGTTGAAAACAAATCTTTTATTTTTATATATAATGCACTACTGAAAACTTGCACAAAACTGAAATATGTCAAACTCCATCAAGTACACTTTTAAAAAGATCCATTCTCACAGATAACACAGAAGCCACAAAATCCATAATTATTGTACTCTATTAAATACAATCATTGAAGTATCTCTGGAGTATTCTGTCCATTCTGTAACTTTATTATTTTCTCACAACTCATCAGCTTAACTTCATTAAACACTTTCAATAAAGATTTATCACTTTTCAGCAAACTGCATGAATATTGTCTCAATTGTGTATCAAGATAATATACCTTGTTTCACATAACTCGAAGCAGCACTTTCATTTTCCATTTTCTATTCCTTTTAGTAAGATAGAAAACAAAAAGCAGAGAAGCGCTTAAAACTTTTTTCTTTTTAAGACAGAGTATCGCTATGCAGTTCAGGCTGAGCTTGAACTACTATGGAGCCCTGAATGTACATGAACTCACATTAACCCTCTGGCTTAAGCCTCCAAAGTGCTGGAATTACAGGTGTGCACTTCGATGCCTGGCCTCTTTCAAATAATTTCTGAAATCATTGCCAAAGTAGCAAAGGTACGGGGTGGAAAGCATTTGATTGCTTGGCAAGAAAGCTTCAACACACAACAGCTCAAAGGGTGCATTTTTCAAATGATATTAATAAATCAATATCCAGCGTATAAAAGAAATTTCAGGGATCACCACATAAACTCATCTATCTGCCAATGATGTGAAAATCAACCATAAAAAAGCCAAGCTATGCTGGTACCTAGTCACTAAATAGTGTATGTTAAAGAAGCTAACCCATGAAAGGCCCAGGACCTAACTTCAGTATTATGGTAGTTCACCACAGTGAACAACTATTTTACTACTATTACACTAATGGCAGACTGGTGGTGGTGGTGCCGGTGCTGATGCTGGTGCTGGTGTTTCTGGGACAGCACTGCTGGGGAATGAACCCAGGGTCTCATGTATGCTGGGGAAACAAACACTCTACCACTGAGCCAAACACTCAGCCCACTATACCCATTAGGAATGATTCCTAGTAAGAGATTTTCAGTACACAACAGCACAGTAGTATTTATTGAGCAATAAATATAAAGTTCCAGATTAAATGCTTTGGGCACCTTTTAATCCTCAAAAAACATTCTAGAATGTTGATATAATATTCATTCGTATTTCTGTTTTTATTTACTAAGAAGTAAACTGAGATTTGAGGAAGAAACCTGCCCCTTACTCAGCTAATAACCAGATAACTTGATGTTTCTAAGCCTTCCTATTTGACAAATTATGGCTCTTTCCATTTATTTATTTATTTACTTATTTATTTATTTATTTGGTACCACGAATTGAACTCAGGACCCTGTGCTCGCCAGACAAGCACTTATGTCATTGAGCTATCTCCCCAGCCCTACAATTTATTTTTTACAAGGGAGGAAAAAAATCAGGAAAACACAGCAGATTGAGGAATAATTGAATATATTTAGAAAGAGACAAATGATCTAAGTAGGAAAAGACCATGATAGTGACATTTAGCTACTGAGAGGACAGTCTTAAGGACTGTACAGTAACTATGTCCTAGTATGTTCTTTCAGTAAGTATTTCAGCACTTACTTTGTATCTATTACTGTGGTGGACACTGTTTCAGAGGCCAGCAAAATAACTATGAAGAAGGTTCATTCCTATTTTGGGAGCAGCAAGGTAAACCAAAATGGAATTAGTACACTGCAGAGCTAGATAATACACACTGAACTCAGGAAGCAGTGGATAATCAATCAGAGTCCCACAGAAAATGATGTTGATGTTGACAGTGATAAAATCTAGAAAAGCAGACTGCACATAAGAAGTCTAAATGAATATACAGTGGTCCCTCACTTATTGCCAAGATTACGTTCCAGACACCTGCAATAAGTGAAAATCAGCAATGTAGTGACGTTACATTTATTTTAATATTTATATATATTTTAAAACTTTATAAACCCTTCCCAAACTCTCACAAACCCTTCCTTTCAATGAGCTGATACAAATTAGTAGTGTAATTACCTTAGCTGTACTGTGTGTGTATACCTTTTCTCCTTTTCTTGTCTTTTCCCTTCCCTCTTTTCTCCTTTCCCCTATACCAGTTGTTTTCCTTTTGAGTGTTTCTTTCCCTTTCACAATATCTACAGTCCATTGTAGATCTCACTTACTCTCTCAGTTTTTTACTCTAGGGAGACAACAGAAAGTTTACATGTGAGTCCGATTTACATGTTTATGTCATTCAGCTATCTCTTCAGCCCTACAATTTCTTTTTTACAAGGGAGGAAATCTCATGTTCTTCCACCTATGAATGTTGATCTCTCAATTTTGCTTCTTTTTTTGTATGTGTGGATCCGGGGATTGAACTCAGGCCCTTGCGCTTGCCAGCCAAGTGCTTATTCTACTGAGCCATCTCCCTGGCCCCCAATTTTGCTTCTTTTTTACTGGAGAAAATTCACTCTGGAAGAAATCACATAAATTGATAGTCTTAATTTTCTCAAATCTCTAAGTGTAATGAAATGTACGCGATGAAAACATGTGTGACTATAAATGTGTTCAATAAATTATCAACTAACCATACAAGAGTCCCATCATCTGCCCTTCTCTATAGTGCACGTTAAGACATACATCAATCATAGATTAACAGAATCTTGAATTAACTTGGGATCTGCAGTTCAATTCATGATCCTAAAATACACGAAAAATTGATTTTTTTTCATGACCAATGGATAGAAGCTTCAGTGGTTTCCTTGAAGTCTTCTAAAGGTCTGTCTGTCTTTACAAAATATTGTTCAGCACAGGTATTCATAAGCTGAGGCCCGCCTGAACAACTTAGACACTTATATAGAAGTAAAAAATATTTTAAACAATTGCCTGGAATGTATCTCCCTAAAAGAGTCTTGGCTTCAATCTCTAGCACCAAAAAGAAAATGGGGGTTGGTTGGGTCTGGACAGTTGCACACACCTGTGTCAATCCTCAATTGAGAGAGAGGTAGGGGAGGGGGAAGCAATCTTAGCCTTCACTTTCAATTTTCTCTAAACAATCATATTAACTGCATTTTTATGTACTTTTTTTTTTGAAAGGCTGAGAAACTTCACCTATATTATGCACATGTTAATCATCAATGACTTTCACATCAGCTGCATAAGAAACCTTTAAAAGAGTGACTTTCTCAAGGTCACAGTGCAAACCTCTGGTGGAGACAGGAACGGAATTCACGACTTTGGATTGCCAGCAGATTTCTACCCACACGGAAATTCCTTCTCCATAAATGTAATTTATACGCTCACTTGGAGACGCTAGAAAGTCCATCCCTTTTGGTGGGGTGGGAGAGACAGGACTGGGGGTGAGGGAAGGTCAGAGCAGTTTGCCTTTGGAATCAGACTGTACAGGAATATTCAAAGCACAAAGTGGCTTTTACCCCCAGGACTTCATTTGACCCTCACCACAGTTAGGAAATCTGACCAAGGTCATCCAGAATTCGTAAGCAAAGGAGACCGCCTCAGACATTCTGCCACTGAGCTGGCCTCAGACATTCTGCCACTGAGCTGGGCTCTGATTATAGAAGCTGATTATGAAATTAAGGAAGATTTTCTTTAGTTATTTTTATTTCTCTCTCTTTTTTTTTTTTAGCAATAATCTGTCTTGGATGCTTTTGGTGGGGGTTTTGTTTTGTTTTTCAAGGTAACACAGGTTTTACATTTTGTTATAAAACAGCTTGTTAATCTCAAAGTGAGAAAAGTACTATATTACTAAACACAGAATTAGGGAAACTACTAACTTGGTGTGTTTCTCCTTTTTATACTGTAATTGTTGATCAGGAAGTTTATGATATAGGAGTATATTTCCAACACATAACACACATGCACAAATATAAATATTATATATGTATTATAAATATTATATATATGTATGCACAGAGTATATACATACACATAACAAAAATTACTGAGAAAAGTTATATAAACTGATTAACATGGCGAATACTGCCCCTTGGGATGCAATTCCTGGCCTTCAAAGCCTGCAGGTAGTAACTGTGATAGCTTCCACAGCCTTTCAAGCTAAAGGTGGGAAAACCATTCCAAAGCTTTCTGATTGTTTCCTCTCCAGCCTTTCATGGAACAAGACAATCAAATGGGTTCTCTGCTACTCTCTCTTATACCTACACAATACCATGGACCAGGCCAAGTACTACATTAATAAATACACAAAAATACAGACCATGAGATCAGCAACAAAAATTCTTACAAAACGTCTTTAAGTTAGAAAGAAAACAGTATCATAGCAGACTGCTTTGGGGATTATCCTATCATCTAGTGCCAAACCAAAGCAAATTTTTATGGAGCATTATGATTACTCAAGTAGCCACTTTATGACAACACCCAACACCGAAAAATCCTTTTGTAACATAATTACTGAGAATATATAAAGTCACCATTTAATCCACAGCATGTGTTCCCAACCAAAGGAACTCAGTAGCTGACATCAGCTGGGGTGTGGCCCGGGTATGCCTGAAAATGAATTCTGTCCAGTGGCAAGCAGGCAGCTCTCAGGCAGGGCTTGGGAGCTAGAAACCAAGCAGGACTGACCCGTGCCCAAAGCAGCTGACCTTCTGGGCATAGGGCAAGGCTCATATGTTTACTCTCATCTTGCTTCTGGGAGGCGTGATAGTGGTGCATGAGTGAAGGAGGGTGTTGCCAGAGACTTAATTTTAATATATTTGCTCTTGCTTTTTGCACACATTTAAAGCTGAAAGCTATGCATAACTGGTAGATTGAGATTGTTCTTTTTAAATCTGAGTTAAAAAAGGAAAATTTCAAAATGCACACAGACAAGCAAGTAGAACCCATTATGAATTTATAAAAATGAAAGTTATTTCCTGAACAAAAAATACAATAGCATCAATTTTTGATTAAATCTCCTTTGAGATTTTGAGCTCTGGTGTATTCATTAATCAACATACAAGCAAAAGTAGGTAAATATATTTATCCAAAAAAGAGGAAAAGTTTTTGAGTTTTAAGTGAGTTTGTGCCATTACAGTTTTGTTCCACTATTTTTTAACACACGAATTCATTAGACTATAAACTAGACATGTAAGATTGTTTTGCTCAAAATGCAAGGAAAATGGTTACTCAACATTACAGCTTATTGTAATTATTCTAATGTCACTTAATTTGCATAAATAGGAAATTTCATGTTTTTCATTTTGTATAAGGGAGAAAATCCCCAGAACCTATATCTGTTCCACTGCTTCTTAATATTACCTCACTGGGTAAAGTTGCTCAAAACTCTAGATTAACCAACATTTCCAATTCAAAATGCTCTCAGTACAAGCCTAAAGCCCTAACCACTTAACGCATCTTCGCTGAGATGAACATGCCCATGTTTTAGATCAAATCATTTCATTAAGTTGATAGCATCCTGCTCCACAATATAACGGCTGCAGTTCACTCAAAAGCTGTGAAAATGCATGTTGTTCTCCTTCGTGACAGGCCGGAAGAGATCCATGACCAACACACATATTACACGATCAGAACACTCCGGATACTCAGGTCTGATGCACACTCAGTGAACTGAACACCATGTATCTGGATTCATTCTCCTCTGGGCCCGGGAGACTGAAAACAGAGGGAGTTTTCTCTGCCTTGCCTTTCAGTAACAGCAAGACTGCAGTGGTAGTAAACAACCACCAGCCAAGAGTTGCTAAGGTCAAGGTCTCAAAGGCTACAGCAGGACCACTTCCTCCTAAATGACATTCATTTCTTGAAAAAGAACTGGAAGAAAGGCAACTACTAAAAGCTCATTAGCACAATAATTTTCACTCTACAAATTAATAAAAACCATTCCCCCAATAAAGTTCAACTGACTGAAGTTTCTTTCAAATATGCCCTACTAAGTAGCAGAAAGAACAGTAACCAAAGGATTTCAAAAATAAATCCTTTAAAACTATTTTGTTTAACCTGACATGGCTATGTTAATTACAGTTCTAGTGCATACATTATGAAATTTTTATGGGAAAACATCCCAGGTTTACCACTCTAAGTGTATTTCATAACGTATGAGTTGATAAAATAATGTCTTTCCTAAATATATTTCAAATTTCTGCCAATTCTTGTATACCCAAACTGCTCTCTCCTCACCTCAAAAGAGTGTAATATACTCAACCCAGTATCAAGAATGAGCAGGCTGCAGCGATAAAGATGTATCTTATGCAACTGAAATGTCTGCCCTTCAACATTTTATTTCTACAAGGATAAACTATAGTTTGTTTTGTTTATTGACCCTAACAGTTTGAATACCCTTTTATTGTTATCAATTTCTGAGCTTTTAAGAAAATGGAAACAACATGCAAGTGAGGTTTGCCCATGGCACAACCAGGTTTTTTTGTCCTTTGGGAGGAGAGGGTTCCGCTGTTGTAATTAAATGCCAATTCTAAAAGCATTTCTTAGAAAAGAGTCCGCTCTCACTCTTCAAAGTGGCCACTCCTATTCCCATCCACAAGCCGCTGCTTGCTAAAAACCACTGAATTTATTTCAGTGCATTTGCTTAGCTAAACTCTATCCTCCACTAAGAAAAGGGTTTGGAGCCACCTAGGTGGATTTGCAGAATGACGTGTGCGTGATTGGCAGATGTCCACTAAAGCAACTAGATGCACATGCCCTAAATGTAAATAGCGCTGCTTGGCATCAAGGGGAAACATTATTAAAGCTGAATTAAAATACTTGTGTGCTCAGCGGAGAATTCTATTAGCCAGTGGAATTACTTAAAACAATCCATACTGACGATACTTGGGCCATCTGTACAGTTAAATTAGAGACCTGACAATACTACCCACACAAACTGTTTATCCAGATTACACATTCCGCTGTACTAATACTCTAGCTCAACAGTCGGCTTCTATCAGCCGAATTAAGGTTATTACTATTAAAGCATGCAAAACTCGAAGAGCAGGGCGAGGGGGGTGGGGAAGTAACAAGGCTCATAACAAAGGAATTGGTACTTTTTCCAGGCATTTGCCTGTAACACACTGAGAAACAAAACTGTTGAGTGCACCCCACCCTTTTCCCCAAAGATAAAAGTTTTCAAAGTTCGAGTAGGCAGTTCTCTCTCCAACAAAAGCAGGATTGATTCTCTCTGCAGGGGAGCATCTAACAAGAACACCAACTAGTGTCGCGGAGGTCAAGTCCGAGCCCTCAGAGCGAGCTTCGGAGGCACGAAGTGGCTCTCAGGCTGGCTCCGCGGGCTTCCCGGCCGAGTGGACGTGCAAAGTTGCCCCCTGTCAACTACGGCCAGGTCCTTCGTAATTGAAAATAACAGCCACCGGCCGGCCCCTGGCTACCTCCGCGGACCAAGCACCGTAGCAACTGACAGTTACACATCATTACAGACGAGAGACAATAATGAATGTAGCACCAGGTCCACTATTCATGCCAGCAGTGTCATCTCCGCCTTAACCCCTTCCCCTCCGCTCGGCAGCGCGCACACAGCCCACTCGGCTCGGTGCGACAGCTCTCCATCCCACAACCCCATTCCAGGGGCCAACTACTTCCACGACCCCCATACCCACACCCACCCAAACCTAGGGCTTTAGTTCTCATCCTGGGCAACTGTCAGGCAAACACTGCAACCAACAAGCCAATCTGAGGCGGAAAAGCATTTGCTTCATTCACGTTACTTGCTAAGTTCTTTTTAAAAAAATTTAGGGGAGTGGGGAAGTAACCTCCCTCTTTCTTCTCCACGAATCCGACCGACGCTCCTCGCTTTGCAGTAGCATCGCCCTTCCCAGGCCCCCTCCCGCTCCCAACACTTTCCCCCTTTAAGAGCACAGACCAACCAAATGATTTAACTTGAGCAGATGACAGAAGGAAAATAAAACATGGTAAGAGAATACGGCCTAGTTTGGGATGGCAAAAAAAGGAGGGGGTTGTTTATTTTGATAAGAAACGGAATCGGCACAGACCTGAACAGAAGCTGCAGAGCAGGAGAAATTGTTTTCTTTCCCTTACACAGAGTCAGTCTCTCTCTCCCTTTCTCTCTCACACACGCGCGCACACACACTCACACGCACACGCACAAGCAGAGCCTCTCAGCTGCTCTCTGCAGTTCTCAGGAAATGAATGGGGGGCAACCCAGGGAACTGTTGTACTTGCAAATGACTTACCCGAATCACATGACGCGCTAAATGTAGGGTGGGCCGGTGGGTGGAGGCTGCCGAGACGCGAGCTCGGGTCTAGCGTGGGGAGCTTCGCCAGGCCCGCATCGAATTACCCCGGGGCCCAGCCGAGGGGGTTGCAAGCCGCCTTCGCTCCGCGTTGGCAGCCCGCAGCTCAGGAAACCGGAGAGGCGCGGGGGGTGGGGTGGGGCTGGGTGGGGCGGGGCGGGGCGGGGCGGGGTGGGGCGGGGCGGGGTGAAAACACCGAACCCCCCCAAACAAAAGAGCTCCCCCGAAACAAAGCCCCGCCGCTGCGGGCGAGCCCCGGGGTGGGGCCGAGGGCGGGGGCGGCGCGCGGAGGGGCTCGCTCAGCAGGCGCTAAGTCGCTTTATTGCCATAAAATAGGGCCCCCGAGCCGCTCCGCCCGAGGATTAGGAGGCGGGCCCTGAGCGCGACGGTTGAAATCCCCTGTGGGAAACTAACCCCTCCCCGCGCGCAGAGGTGGAAGGCAACACCCACCGCCGGCCCGCGCCGCACCGCCCCGCCGCCGGCTGGGGGGGGCTGCGCCGCGCCCCCGCCCCGCCCCGCCGCGCCCCGCCGCGCCCCGCCCCGCCCCGCCCCGGGCCCCGCCCCCGCCCTGGCCCGGGCCTCGCCGGCGTCCACCTGCACCGCCGGGCCGCGGCGCCCCTGGTAGCCCGCGCATGGCCTCGGAGCGCCGCCGCAGCCGGCCGAGGGTCCCGGGGGCGCGCGGCGGGAGGAGCCCGGTGGCCGGTCGGCGGGCGCGGACTCGCGAGCGGGTCCCCTCTTTTGTGTCAAAGCGCGCGAGGCGGCGTTAGGAAAGAATTCGGAGACAAATGAGGCGCCGGGCCGCCGGGCCCCCACCCTTGCTGCGGCCGCCCGGGAGGGGGCGCTCGGGCAGGGGGCGCGCGCCGCCGGGTCGCCGCGGGCGAACTTGGAAAGGTGTGGGCGGAGCCGGCGCGGCGGGCGTCCGGGCGGCGGGGCGCCGCAGCGCGCAACAATGGGGCTCCCCCGTGTGTCCGCAGCGCAGGGTGTGGGGGCGCCCTGAGAGTCGGCGGAGGAAGCGGGGGATCATTGTTTGGGCTCCCGAGCAACGCACGTTGCGGGCGAGGCGGGGACGTCCTCCCGCGCTTCACCTTGGCGGGATGAAAGGCGAGGCGGAGACCGCTCCGCAGCCCCGGGAGAGGAGGCGCCTGCCCGCGCCCGACGCTTAGAAAAGCCGGTCAACTCCAGGAGGGCAGAAAAGGGACCTGCAGACCCCCGCCTGCGGCCCAGGGCGGGAGTCGGGGCTCCGCGGGGCAGTGCGCGGAGTCGCGCGGCTGGGCGCCCTCGGGGACCCCTCCCGCCCCGGGGAGCGGATCCGCCGGATTTTGGCGAGGAGATGGAGGAAGCGGTCCGGCGGTTCCGCTGGGCTCAGAGGGCGCGGGGTCAGCAGGGTGCCGGAGCCGGGCTGGACCAGTGACTGCGGGGCCCCTTACGTGCGCAGGCTGAGGCCAGGCTGAGCCAGACACCCCCTCCGCGCGCCCCAGAGCCCGCCAGCGTGGGAAGCCGCCCCGGCGGTGGGGAGGCCGGGAAGGGGAAGTTTGTTAGGAAAGATTTGCAGCCTTGTGGCAAGATGTGGGAAGAGAAACGAGGGAGAGGCCGAGAACAGGAAATGAGAGCGAAGGAGCTCCTCCAAGCTAGGAAGAGCTGGATTCTACTTCTCAGTGGCACTGTGGCATTTTTCAAACACTTGTCAAGGCTGGGTGTGTGTCGTAAAGAAAACAAAGGCGGAGTACTTCCCGAAGTGCACGGGGCCCCCTGCCTGTCTCGTCTGCCAGGGAAAAGGGAAATGTGGTCCAGTCTACTGGAGGAGTCCAGGCGGGATGCATCAGCAGGCCTGCCCTTTGCTAGAATAAAACAGGTTTGAGGGGAGCAGTCCTGACCTTAGGGTTTCTAAGAACAAACGAGAGAAACCTGAAATTTGTGGAGCACTCTTGGAACAAAAGAGCCGTGAACCGAAATGCAGTGGAAGGGACTTGGAATCCGGAAGGTGGATGAGATCGGTCGCAGAGGAGGGCTCTGGCTGCTTGCAGGCTGTGGAGTTTTCCACCGCAGCCAGGTAGAAACAGCGTGAGAAGGCAAGTTTGGGAAGCGGTCGAAACTGCCCCAGATGGCAGTGCTGAAGCAAAAAACTTGCCGCTATGGGAATCACTGTAAAATTTCCCTCTGGGTAGGGCAGAGAAGGAAGAGTTTAACTGTGAGGCTGAAAGGACGCTCCAAGAAATTATGTCATTGTGGCAGTTTTTGCCCCAACAGCTGTTTTTCAGAGAGTGGGGAGCTGGGTGGCAACGAGATCATAAATATATTATCTTAACAAGTGCTTCTGCACGTGGAAAAGCAAACTGCACACTCCCTGTCTGTGGCAGCGGACATGGGCGTGTCAATAGAATGATGAAAGATAGGAAATAAAGTACCAGAAATCATTCCATGGGGATAAGGAAATTAAGGGCAGGTAAAGCTTAATATCTACAAGTCTGAATAGGGTGTGTGGCTAAAGGAAATATATCAAGTATTACATGGAAATGTTAGCAGCTTTTTAAAAACTAGGTGTTTTTTAAAATTAGAATCATTAAAATAAGACAATATCCCTCCCCCGTTGCAAAAAAAAAAGGAAAAGAGAAAGATAATGCTTAGAAGGGAGAATGACTGTCTGAAAGTCAGTGGACATCGAAGGGCCAAAACAAAGAATTTCAAGAGTGGAAAGTATTGAGACGCAGATCACTAGAGTGTGCACAGGGCAAATCTTTCCTGTGCACCTCCTACAAACTGCCCAGAATTTTGGGAGTGGATGCGAGGAAGTAAACAAGCCTGGCAAAGATGTGTGCGTTGTTTTTTTGTTTTGTTTTGTTTGTTTTTTTATGTTTAGACCCTCTGTTTCCTAACCATGTGTTTGTAGGGTTCTGAAAAGTCAGAAAAAGTGAGGAGGGCAACATTGTTCAACTCAAAGTGTGTATAATTGTGACGAAGAGCGAAGAGCGTTAGAGAATGCACACAGAAAAATTAGAGTATCCTAGAATGTCAAGGTTCAAAGAATCTGCCCCATAGAATTCCCTGTGATACTTCACTAATGTTCATAACCGAGATGGGTCCAGAGTATCGACCCACTTACCTAACTTTAAGTGTACCTATTTCATTTACCGAGTTTATTATCAAAACAACTTAAAAAAAAAAGATGATAAGAGATTGAGTTTCTTACACAAGATAACGTGTATTGAATCATTTTTTACCTAATACGTTATCTAGAAAAAAACACTGCAAAGCAGATAATATGGCTACCTCGTGGTTATGATATAGTAACGTTTACAGTAGGCATTTTAAACCATAAATGTAAAAGGAAGTGCTAACTGGCCACAAACTTTTTTTTTTTTTTTAATTTAGGCAGTGAAGATACTATTTG
Organism: Ctenomys sociabilis; assembly: GCA_004027165.1. Classification (NCBI taxonomy): domain Eukaryota; kingdom Metazoa; phylum Chordata; class Mammalia; order Rodentia; family Ctenomyidae; genus Ctenomys; species Ctenomys sociabilis. Next base: position 86,599 of record PVKA01004086.1, on the reverse strand, counting down.
AAAAATGAGTGTCTGTGGTAGAAAATCTTTTAGTACTGAGTCATTACCTACACCACACCTTCATATATCTTAATGTAAACATTCTCTTGAATGTCCGCACACTAAGTTTCTGAGCTTTTGAATTAGGACGAAGAATGCATGCATGATTTAACGCTAACAATTTGGGAGAGGGAAAATAAGCCCATTTTCGGAGGTAAAAACTTTATTGAAAGATGAAAATTAACTAGAAGTGAAAATAAGAGTGATTCCCCAAGTTATACACAAATGTGAAAATACAGTCCTGATTTTTCCTAGGGCCAAATGTGCATATGTGCTGTGAGGTTTTCAATGCTTATATTTTTTACATGTCATATTTTGGCAATAATGTGCAGAAAAGGGGAATTTTCCTACTCAGATATGGAAAAGGCATTTAAAAGCCTTACTACAAATTCAAACAGCTGGTGATATTATGTGATTACATGGTAAACAACATGTTTTGATTTCGGTGAAGAGCTGTCTGAAAATTAGGAGAAAATGCCATTTTATAAGTTTGTTGCAATCAATCCAGATTTTGGTTCTTTTGCACTGTAGATCCTCCTGTTTTCAGAAGTGGCCTCCTCCTTCCAAGCTCCTCCAGGCTCCTCCTTTTTGTTCAGACCTTTTCCAGGCTGTGGTGTCCCCACCCCAGCCTCCAGCTGTGCACCTCTGGCCAACTGCGCATGAGCAAACTCATTCGCCTGCTTCCTTCCGTCCCATCCATTCCCTAAGTTCTATCTATCTTCCCCAAGCAAAGTCTTAATTATGACAGCCTATATTTACAAACCCAAACTGGCACGAATTAGTTTCAGTACACTATAATGATACAAAAGGGCCCTATTTTGATGTTCATCTCTCATACTTCCCTTTCCAGCCCCGCTGGACAGCTTGGCACGATGCATCCTACCTAGATGCCTTTGTGCTACTCAAGGATTTCTTCTGTCTCCTCCCATCAGCTCCTCTAGAAATGATTCTATGACCTCCACATATACATGGACATAATCCATCCTCCCACCAAAAGAGAATCTCTTTTGCCTTGGACATTCTTTTGGTAGTATAAGAAGAACCACAGCCAATTACTCTAGCTTTTTAAGATTTATTCTGCTTTCCTGCTTACTTTGTTTTTTTTCTTATTGAAGGATTGAGTTTTATCAGTTTCAGGCTCACTATGGCTAACATCAGGTAAGGGCCTAACAAATGTTGCTTCCTTTACTTAGGCATAGGTGCTAATTTCTGCTCCCATTACCTACCTTTGGTTCACCTCATTACCAGTGATCTTTTAAGAATAAGAGTCACATTTTAGACAACTAGTTAGCTTTCCTTTCACTCCTGACACTGTTTTGGACATACTGGGTATTACTGAATACTTGTTGAATCAATGAAACAATTATATATAAAACTGGAATAACAAAATGTAGCAGAAAATTTGAGGTTCCATTTGGTTGCATATAGTTTTAAAAACTGGAATGTGTTGATAAAGACCTTTGAATGTTAATTTTGGCAACATCCACCAAGTAGCTCTAAGAAGGTTTTACCTAAAATGCTTTATATGTGGAGTACTTCAATTTCACTGCCCCTTTCATATTTAGTCATTAAAAAATTATTCGATCAATAGTGCTGTTTATTTTTTGGTACTAGGAATTGAACTCATGACCTCATATTAGCCATTTAGGTACTGGCCAATGAGCTATATCCCCAACCTACACTATTGTTATTAGAATTATATAACACTATACTGAACCAAATAAAAATTGTATTGTTTCATTGCAGTGGAAAAATTCTCAGCATTTTTTTTTTTAATTACACCGTGTAAATTGTTAGGTTATAAACATTGGAGCTGTAATCTAATAATCTGTTTTCAAATGTAATCAATTGAGGCATATGAGATTTGAAGTACAGGTATCCTTGCTTTCATTTTGCAAATGAAAATAGTACCCCATGCAAAGAACTTAAAATATAGTTGATGAAATACCACTTTAATTTCATGCTATATACAAGGCACTAACCTAGATATTGTAAGGATATGACGACGAGCCTATATAAAACTCAAGAATGGGTATAATGTGAAGCATAATTAAAATACTCTAGATGAAATTATATTTACTTGGAAACATTAAAAAACTATAGGAAAAGTTGGACTTAGATAAATCTTAAAAACATGCTATATATATAATTTATTTATTTATTTATTTTGTAGGGCCTCACTACACAGATTGGACTCCTAGTAATCCTCCTATTTTCAGCCTCCCCAGCACTGGGATTAAAGTGTGCAGCACCACACCCAGACTCATTCGCCTGCTGAGAAAGCCCTCGGAGCATTTGGGACTGGGAATTGAATCCTGGTCCCTGTGCTTGCCAAGGTAGACGCTTAGTCTACTGAGCTATCTCATTGACTGTAGATTTTTTTTTTTTTTTTTTTTTTTTGCTGAACCGGGGATTGAACTCAGGCCCATGCACTTGCCAAGCAAGCACTTATTTCACTGAGCCATCTCCCCAGCCAATATTTTTTATCTCTTACTATGAACTATGTTGAACATATACAATATGTTAAGGTATGTTCCTGTGGATGCTATCTATCTTGAAACACAATGTTTTCAATAATCTCCAAGTCTCCTACCTACCCCAACCAGGACACCCCACACTGTGATCATTCCTCCTGTCCTCCCACTTCTGTCCCTGTGAGAAAATTAATTTCTGACTGGGAGTTTATCATTTCATGGAATTTTTATTAATATTTGGACCTTACTTTTAAGTCTTCAAAATCATTATTTCTCCTAACAATTTGTCACTTAGCTTCTTATCTTTAAATATTAGTTTTCCCATTTCTGGACAGGATACCTGACACCTAAAATTTAAAGGAAGAGAGGATCAAATCAGAGGTTTATGTTTAAGGGAATCTATCCATTGCCTGCTGGCTCCTAGATAGAAACTTTCCAGTGGAGAGGCTCAGAGGGGCAAAGCCACATTGTTCATGGCAGCAGGAACCAAACAGACTCAGAAGTAGACCAGGCTCCTTGGCCCCTCCAGATAGAACCAGAGCAGGCTGCACCAGTCATCCATACAGATCCCAAAGCCTGTTCGGTGGACACTCCGATCACCCACCCCACGATATTGAAATTTTCCCCAATTTTTGTTCAATCATTTTTACATTATTATAAGTATTTTAATTTCTCTTAAAAATGTTTACAGTTTCCCCTAAGTTATGTCACTGAAAGAGAATATAAATTTTCAAATGTTATAGAAATATTCTGCCAATATGCAATGTATTAATTCTTGAATCTGTTCTATTTGATTTGATACTGTCTCATTGCTATTTGTTCTTCAATAAAATAAAATAAAAAATGAAATATACTGCCAAACTATTTCTCAAAAAATTAACAATGACAGTATCTTATTTGAGATTGTTATTTTCCTTATGTTCTTGTTAGTACTGGATAATGCTTTAATATATATATATGTATATATATTTTAATAAATATATATACATATATATATGTATAAATATATATATATTTTAATAAATATATATATATATATTTTTTTAATGTAGCCTGTCATGGTGGTGCGTACCTATAATCCCCTCACTCTGGGAAGCTAAAACAGGAGGATTGCCATGAGTTCCAAGCCAGTCTGGGCTACAAAATGAATTCAAGGTCAGTCTGTGCTACAGGGTGAGACCCAGCCTCAAAAATATAAATAAATAAAATAAAAAACTTAAAACTGATAAATGAAAATAAAGTTTAATTTTTTGACGAGTAAACAAACATTGATTTAGGAATATAATAAGTTTGTGTCAGGGAGGATGCTTGGCAGACTAGAATTACTGTTGCTATAGCCTGGTCAAGAGATCAGGAGAGTTTGAAACCAAATACCTATAATACAAGGTGAAGATTGGAACAGCTGGGAAAGTCATTAAAATTCACTCGAAAACCCTGTAACTTATTTGGGAAATGGTACAGAAAGAGAGAACAGGAAACCATGTCTCATATTTCAAGCCTTAATTTAGTAGGATTAGTTTGGTTTTAATTTTGATAAATATGGGAGTCATCTAAATCATTCATTCTTCTACCGTTAAAGCTAAAATAAATTAGCTGATAAAGAAGAATGCAGAGGAAGAAAGAAGTGAAGCATGGTCAGAAACTTGCGAATAGAATGTAGTGTAAAGAAAACAGGAGGGAAGAGAGAAAAAGAAGACGGAAAACGGAGAGAAGGAGGAGGGGAGGAAGGGCCTGAAATTGATTAGTATTGCTTTCACATGCTTTCATCAGACTACTCCGATGTCAACCTAAGGGTATTTTTGTTTGTCCCTTTAACGAGACAACAAAGTCCAAAGATAGGAAGCCATTGTTCAAACCTGTGCAGCTGCTGTCTGGTACCAGAAGCGCCAAGCTCATTTTATTTTTCTGTTCTGCCCTCAAGTGCAGCTTCCCCGCTTCCTCTGTCCTTTTAGTAGGAAGAAAAGTGGCTAAAAGTAAAAAGCTAGTCTTCCCTTTGGAAAATGCTCCAGCAGTCACGGGCTTGCCACCTGCTTCTATCTCATTGGTCAGAACTGGACCATGCGACTTCCCAGAGCCCAATCACGGGAAAGAAGACCTAGAGAGGGGCTTCTTAGATAGTATTTGAGACAACCAACAGATTGGGTCTGCCTTTCTGCTGTACATTATGCTTTACATAATGTTTTAGTTTTATATGGAAAATCATTACATTACCAAGGCTTTCTGTTGAATTTTTGCAGGCAGACAACTTTAAAAAAGAAAAGCACAGGGCCAAATAGCTCAGCAGAATAAAGTGCCTTCAAGCAGGCACACAGGGCCAGCTGGACCCCCAGGGTGCACCGAGACATCAATTGGAACTGGGCATGATGGAGTACACCTGTAATGCCAGCTCTTGGGAGCCTGTAAACAAGTGGATCACTACAAGTCTGAGCTAGTTGTGAGACCCTGAACACCCTGTAGAACCTTCCCTAAAATACGAAAGAAAGAGACAAAGAAAGAAACAAAGAAAAGCTCAAGTTATTGCCACCATCATTTTAAGGGCGGTAATTTATAAATTATATTTTTAAAGAAAATTGTATCATTTCTTGACATCCTTTTCACACATGTTAAATAAATCATTAAAATATACACACCATAATCTAGTCGCTTTTAGATTCATCCACGAGTGATTTACCTAAGTTAAAATGTGAGTCTGAATTTGCTATAACCAGTTACATAGTGTGGTTATGGCTCAGCATTCCACTCCATCAATTTATATATCTTGAAAAAAATGAAGATTAGTTTTTAAAAGATGGATAAACGAGTTATAGTTAGGCAGATCTGTGTCTTCAAAAATATAAACTACATTTGCATTTTATGTTCAGATGCTAGCAAGATAGCAAAGTATGAGCTAACTCCTGAGAACCAGGAAGATTCTGGTTTTGTTGCCCAGATGTGACCTTTCACAGCAAATTGTTCAGTTTTCACCGATTTAGACTGCTTCTCAGGTACCACTGGGCTAGCACAGTTTTTATACAGATGTGAAGAGCTAAGGCAGTATTAATATACTTTCCCTGATAAGACCACACTCTCTGTGAAGCTCCTCGGGAGCTGTGTCTACGTTGCCCTTCTGTGGTATTTCCCCAGGGCCTAACTCAGCACCCAACACAGGAGTCCTCACAGCTTTCTGCTGAGACCAGACCGAGGGTCACACACAGCCTGCTATCTCAGCATTCAGAGAGTGGGAGGCAGGATGACTGTAAGATTGACTGCAACCTAGGAGGCTCAGAGACCCTCTCAAAATTCAAAAACAAAAAAATTGAAGAGCAGGGATGGGGCATGGGTTGTAGGTCAGTGCCAAGGCCTAGGGTTCAATCCTCAACATCCATTATCACAATAAAACAGAAATGCTTTCTTTTGCACAAATGAAAGTAATTTCCACAGTGCCAGTATATCATAGGTGCCCTAAAATTATTTACTTGCCCTTTGTATTAATTAGAATTGTTAATGCCTTCAATACAAATAATTTACTGCTTGGTTACTATTAAAATATAACTAAAAATAATCTTTTTCCAGAAGAAATGTTTGTCAAGCAAAATAATCTAAAGGAATATATGGGATTTCTATACTTAAGTTCTATAAAATATTTACAAGAAGGTAATTTGGGCTGGGAATGTTACTGAGTGATGGTGCTTAACTAGGAAATCTGAGGCCTGGGTTTGAGTCATAGCAGTAAAAAAAAAAGGAAGAAAGCAAGCTAATTTGTAATTTGTTAAGGTTAGTATTTTTTTAGATTTGATATGCACCTGCTTTGACTGACCCAAATTCCAAGTGAAAATACATATATAATTAAAATAAACTGTATCCAAGACTTAAAGCAGTTTTATACTTAATGTCTTAATAAAGAATTTACTGCCAGGCATGGTGCTTCTAGCAGACATAGACAAAAGAATGGCAAGTTCAAGCCCAGCCTAGGCAAGTAAGTATGACCCTGTCCCACAAAAATAAACAAAAGAAAAAGCTGGAATTATATCTCAGTATGAGAGACATCCCTCTGCAGCCCATTTCCTTTTTGATGGGCACTCCACAAGGCCAGGGGTTTTCTGTGTGGTCACTATGGCAGCCCATCATGTGGCAATGTGCCTAGCACATGGGAGACTCTTGATAACTGTTTTTGAATGAATAAATTTGCATTGCATAGGTGAGGAAACAGAAACATCTGATGCTTTCATACTGCATAATCTTCAAAAATTCAATGATCAGGATTTTGTGCAATTTGTCATTATGTGTTATGAAACAAACCATTTCCATATGTCACTTGTTGGCAGGTGTCTGAGCTTCTCTTCTCATTGCTAAGACAAATACCACTCATTCACAAACTAGAGAAGGAAAGCTTTCTTTTGGCTCACAGTTGGTAGAGGCTTTAATTTATAACCAACTGGCTCTAATGCAGAGCCGTACAGCAAAGAGGATGGCAGAAGAGATACAGTTTATGGAGTGGCCAGAAGAAAGCATCTGTGCCGCCTCGCTTCCCTTTTCATTCCATCCAAACTACAAGTATGCTGACCAGTGCTGCCCACACCCAGGTCAGTCATTCATTTTCAGTGAATCCATCATCCACACCCTGAGCTATGCTAAACCAACCTGCAGACTAATGAATCCAGCATCACAAACCACGATCCAGTCACCTCTGCATAGCCCCACCCATGAGGACATGAGGCCTTCCAGTGCATCTGGATAGAAACCATAATAGCAAGAAAGAATGTAATAACATTAATAGGCCCAAAAGTGAACTATAGGTCTCAATCGGTTATCACAAGGTCATAAGTAAAATGCAAGTTTCCTCAAAAATTAAAATAAAACCGGAAAAGAACAATTAGATTCATGGCGATTAGCAACCACTAATGCATCTGCATATTTTCATATTATCTGTATTTAAATAAACTACAGAGTCATTACCAAATCAAGTGTTTCATGTGTCTCCTAAATGAACCACTAAGTAGTATTTATGGAACATAAGGTATTTTCAGTCTCAGAAACTAAGCAGAATCTCGTGGGGGAACATATAAATGGCTGAACAGTGTATTTTAATTCACTGAGAAAAACTAGATAGAATCATAATATTTTTGTCCTCATATTATGCCTGGTACTTTTATACCTAAGTATTAAGATGATAGGTGTTATAACAAGAGTAAGTAAATATAACAGAGGAAGTCTATCCAGTTATTTTTAGAGCTATTTTATTGAAATACTGTTTTGTTTACCATTTTCAATGCCACAAATCTTCACAAATTATTAAATATTTTTCTCATTGAATTAAACAGGGTGACTATTTTCTCAGGAAAAATACATCAGGTAAAATGAAAGGCTTACTTTAAATAGATACAAATTTTTCTATATGGAGGAAATTCTATAGCTTAGTAATACAACCTACCCCACCCCACACTAAACAGAAGCTGTATAATTCAATTTATTACATAAAGAGGCATACTGAATTTGTTATACAAAGTGAAAATGAATTTAAACTGCATTATGTATTTATTTAAAGGTACAAGCAGTTTTTTCCTCATTGCAATAAAAAGATAAACAAAACATCTCATGGAATGTAACCAGTGTGTCTGGCAATTCTATGCTTGGGTGACTACACAGAGATTACAAAGCAGATAACTGGGCAAGAGTTACGGAGCAGACATAGACAGCCAGCATGTCTTACTTTTTGAAATGCTCCGCACTCCTTCACCATCAAAATTCAGTTTATTTTTTTCAGTAAGATGATTATGGTGACACATTTATTCTTTTATCAAAATTGGTTATGAAAATAAGTTTGGTCAAGCAGTGTTCGCTTGAGAAGGACAATTTGCTCTTAGCATTCCTCTTTGTTTCAGTATGAGCTGTGCTCATTGTTTATGTGGCTGCTTTCCTGCCCGAACTGCTATCCACATGCATGAGTTCGTTGAACAGCCGCTGAGACAAGAAGCATATGGCTGGGTTTGCTGTGAAAACCTAGACTCACTCGCGGGGTAACTCTATCTCTTTCTGTGCGTGTGTTTGACTTGTGTCCATTCATGCACATCTACTTCGGGATCTGTATCTCTTACAATCATTTGGTAATAAAAATATTTATATAATTTAACCATAGCATTACTTACAAATAACCCTTGTATGTAGCCACATGCAATCAGACAGCCAAAAAATATTTTGTCATTTTATCTGGAAACATCAGAATTAGAAAGGAGACATATAATTCTCTACAGACTTGGCAATAAAACCTAAACTTAGTTGTTTTTTTTTTTTTTTAGCTTCGATTTCTGAGCTTGGTCTGGGGTCCAAGGTTAATAACAGACATAGTCACACACATTTAAAAAACCAAAATGTATAATGTAATTCTTATTCTTAGCATCCCAGTCTAAGAATTATCTTTTTACAACAAGCAAGCACACTTAGTTCTTTGAAATTTTCAGTTTAAAGGAAGATTTTATTTTTAACTTGAACATGTTTAAAAAAAATTCCTATAATTATCTTGGAATTTTGTCAAAGTAGAGTTCTCTGAAAATTAGAAGGTCCAGATCTTACCGTGAACATAAAAAAATGTACTTAAAGGGCATTAGCAGCTAGCAAAGTGCATCTAAGTTAAAAGGGGAAAGGTTTAAATGGTCAGAGACCATAAAATAAAAAAGAGCATTAAGCAAACATCTTAACTACAGAGTTATAAATATGTCAGAAGTACAGTCTTGCCCATTGCTCTCCCGGCAGAATGATTGTGCTTCGATCTTGACCTTCACTAAGTCAGCCGACCCTTCCTTACCTTAATGTTCCCTTCAGGAGCAATACCTACTTGTAAAGGAAGTGCTAGACCACAGACCTAAAGCAGTATTATTTTACTACTATTATTATCCCCAACAGAAAGGTCATTTCTTTCTGTTGTAATGTGGTAGAAATATGATAAACCTCTAGTGTAGACTGTTGTCTAAATACTGAGGGGCAGGGAGTTCAGATTAGAGACATACTAGATTTTAAAGGACTAGGCAGGGCTGAGGAGATAGTTCACCAGTTTAAGCACTTGCCTGGCAAGCACAAGGGTCTGAGTTAAAAAAAAAAAAAAGAAAGAAAAAGTATAGGGAGTGAAAGACTAGAATTGAATTGAATTTTCTTCACTATGCTTTTTTTTTTTTTTCAGAACCGGGGATTGACTCAGGCCCTTGCACTTGCCAGGGAAGCGCTTATTCCACTGAGCCATCTCCCCAGCTCCTTCTTTGTTATACTATTAAAAAAGAGCTAGTAGTGCGTTACTTTCTTATGTGGGTTTTAATTTACAGATTGATATGTATTTTCTCATTTAATCTTCACAGTAGCCAAGAAAGTAGGTGTTACGTTTTTTTCTATTTTACAAAGAAGAAAACTGACACACATAGAGATAAACTTTTTTTCAAGGTAAGGTAGCTGGTAAGATGTGGAGCTAAGGTTTGCTCTTTAGTTGTCTAATTCAGAAGAGTATTTTGCAATTCTGTGGATTATCTACCCACAAATGACAAACAGGTGACATGTGGTTAGTGAACCATTAGGCAATTAATGGTTGAAGTCTTGCTAAGATTACACAGTATATGTATGTCAAGTTTGGGGTCCTGGATCTCAGCACACTGTTCTTCTACTGAGAATAAATTATAGTTATCCCCCATTATGATTCATGAATGTGGAGCTTCAGAAAAAAATAATTAATGAGCTTCCCCCAATCCCTTACCTAGAGTTGAGGAAGTTTTGCACTGTTCATCTATTTTGCATATAGCACCTGGCAGATGGAACAGTGACTGAAAGAGCCTTCCTTAGGGAACAGATGGACCCCTTCGATGAGGTTGTAGATGTGTCCATGATTCCCTAGAGTGGGTCTGTGGACTGCTATCCAATAGGATGCTAGGGGGTGACGTTACATAAAGGGCTCTGTGCTTTCAAACATTTGGACAAATTTCAGCTACACATACTAAACATCTTTCTTTGATGAAGATGCCACAGAGGCTATTAATTTGTTATTTGGCATTAGGAGTCTGAAAGAAGTCACCACAAAGTGCACATGGTTGGCTCCCCAAAATATGTGATCACATTTTCTCAAACACACTTTTTAAGTTTCCAGGACTGTTTCCCCAGGGCACTCAGGTTCTGAGTCACTGTTGCTGGTGGTGGTGGTTGGGTAGGGTAAGTACTACCAAGAAATCCTTCACCATCCCTGACCCACTGACTACTTCACACTTATAGTGCCCCATGCTTCCAACACCAGGTTCCCTGTCCACATTTTCTGGCTTGCTTCTTGTTTCCCTGAGAAATGGAACCCAGGAGTAGCTGTGTACATGTGAAGTCTCAGACTATAGCTACCCAACTTCTTACTCTGCCTTCCCTGTGTTACCATGGAGAAACCATCAAGGTTCCTACCGAAGGTCAACTCCCCCTCTTTGGCATTAGATCATCTGCCTTCTCACCCACTCATGTATATTGTTCCAGTAATTGCTTCCTCACTTCTGCAGCACCAGATTTCCCCTATCAATGGAAGCATTCCTTTCAGCACACAATGTGCTATCATTTACCCACTCTTAGAAAATAAATACAAACACTATTCTCCTGGACACATAATCTCCCATTTCTCTATTCTTTGTAACCATGAAAATCTGCCCCAAAATGCTCTATTTTTTCTGTAGTATTATTTTCTCCCATCTTCTCTTGAAAGAAATTCAGTCAAACATTTAGTTTATTAATCTGCATTGATTAAGGTTAACAACAATTAAATCTGGAGCAAAACTCAATCACAGTTAGTTCTTGGTCTCCATCATCTTGGTCTATCACTGACAGGTAAAGAAAATGAAGTCAGATGCTTAATGCTTACTGCTAAAGAGAGAGCTGACATGTTCATGTTTCCCTCAAAATATTTTATTTTCCTGCTTTTCAGAACATCTCATACCCTGACTACTTTTCTCTCCCTCTCTCCCTCCTTTCTCTTCCTTCCTTCCTCTTTTTCTTTTAAGAATCTTAGTACGTCTCCCAGACTGGCCCTGACCTACTGGGCTTGAATGAACCTCCCACCTTGGCTTGCTGAGTAGAGGGACAGTAGGCAGGCACAAGAAAGCTTGGTGTTCTGATTTTTCCAGCATTCACAGTGTCTCTCTCAATTACCTTTTGTGTGTGTGTGTGTGTGTGTGTGTGTGTGTGTGTGTGTGTGTGTTTTAGGGAAGGGTCTGCAGGGTGCTCAGGGTCTCACTACTAGATTGGGCTTGTAGTTATCCGTATGTTTACAGCCTCCCAAGAGCTGGAATTACAGGTGTGTGCCACCAAGCCCAGTCTCAGTTACCATCTCAGCATGTCCTGGAGGTGGGGCATGAATGGCAGGCCTGGGGATCGAACCTCTGGCTCCTGTGTCTGCCTAAGCAGGTGCTTTAATCCACTGAGCTATTTGGCTGGTCCTTCCCTCAACTATCTTTGCCCAGTCCTTTAGTAAACTCATATTATACTGATGACCTTAAATAGTATCTACACACTGATGTTCCCATGTGTATTTTAAGGTCCCTTTCACTCTAGATGTGCATATTCTACTTCTTTTTCTATAGTTATACTCATATATATTATAAGCGTCCCGCATTAACTTGACTAAAACTAAACTCCATTTCTCACATGATTCCAACCTCATCCTGAATCTATTCCTTGTAGCTTTCAAGTTACAAGTTACAATAAGTATAAACTGCTTGTCCTCTGGCAAGATGAGGATAAAAACATTAGTATTCTGGTGTTATAGCTCATATTTGCTTAGTTAGAAAGTCTTGCTGGGTCCTACCTTCAAACTGTAACTTGAATCTGGTCTTCTCACTTGCATTGTTTCAGCCTCTTGTCCTTTCCTTAGGTAATTGCAGAACCTCTTAAATTGACTGTGTGTGTCTACCCTCCCTTGTTGCAGACTCTTCTCAGGATACTATTGAGAGGAGATCTCTGAAAACATGAGTCAGTCTTATCTTACCACCCCTCAGCTCTGCACTCTCACAATACTGATGCCTTCTGTTCATATTGCAATTTCTCTCAAACACTGTTAAGACAGTCATGGTCTGTGGTCTCTCCCATCCTATCAATTTCTTTTTCCTTGTTTGCTTGCCTCTATGATCTCTTTGTGATTCCCGAACACTCCATGCCTCTTGCCACAGACATGTGCAATTGGCATGTTCTCTCTCTGCCTACCGTACACTATCCCTGCATATCCCTCTGTCTCTTATCTTTGGACCCTACCAATGAGGTTTCCTAGACAAACATTTGAAAAATAGTAAGCTCCCTTCCACCTCATCCTGTGCCTTCTCTGTTTTCTGTTGCTATAGCAGAACACCAGAGATTGGGTGTTGTAAAGGAAAGGGGTCAGTTTTGCTCACAGTGCTGGAGTCCAGGGAGCTCGAGAACATGGAACCAACTTGTGTTTGGCTTTTGGTGATATCGAATGCCACTTCAACTCATGTCAGAAAGTGGAAGGGTGACTGTGTGTGTGACAGAGACAAACATGAGGAGTACTCACATTTCTGAGGGACAAATCAGAGGGCTGGTGAGAAAGCTCGGCTGACTGCCTGCTTAGGGACCAGGGTTTGATCCCTGGTACCACATGCCACACTGGCCCTGTCCCCAGGTGCGCTGAGACTGGATGTGGAGGCGCACCCTGCAATGCCAGTGCTGGGGAGGCTGAAAGCATGAGGATCACGGGGAGTCTGAGCTGTGTATGAGACCCTGTTAGCAAATATATTAAAAAAAAAAAAGGGAGACAAATCCAATTCTGCAAAGTTAACCCAGTCCCTCATGAAAGGCATCAGCCCTTCTTGATGGCCTGATCACTGATCACCTGCTGCAGGCCCTGTAGCATCACATTGTATTTTTTTTTTAATTTATGAGCAGAATATATTTATTGAAGGGAAAAAAGCTCCCGTCTGAGAGAGGGACAGGAGGGGGGCCTGATCGGGTTGTCCCCTCATCATACTGTTAATCAAATTTCTAAATGAGTTTCTAAGAGGATCAACCATATTCAAAACATCCTATCTTCCTTATTCCTGATATCTTCTCTGCATCTCAACATAAATGATAAACATTTTTAAGAAATGTTCCCTCCCCTATTATGCTACAATTTCTATAAGTACAGATTTTTAAAATCTATTTTGTTTACGGATGTATTCATATTGCTTATAAAAGTGCCTGAATGTAGCTGACACTCAATAACTATCTACTGAGTTGTTATTATGATTTTTATTATTATTTACAATACTGGATTTGACCCCTAGGACTTGGCGCTGAGCTACAACCTCATCTTTTTTTTTTTTTTTTTTTTTTAATGTATTTAGTACAGGATCTATAGGGCTTCACTACACAGATCAGACTCATAGTGATCCTCCTGTTTTTAACCTCCCAAACGTTGGGATTACAGGTACGTGCCACCACGCCTGGTCTCAATCATGTCCCAGTGTGCCCCTGGGGCGGGCCGGCATAGCATGTGAGGAATCAAATCCCAGCCCCTGCTTCTGCTTCTGCCTAAGCAAGGATTTTAATCTGCTGAACTACCTTGCTGTCCCTCACCCTTTTTTTTTTTTTTTTTTTCCCTTTTCATTACTAGGCCAAACTACTTGACACCCAAAATTAAGAAACAAAAGTTTTATTCAGTTCAGTCAGTAGAGATTGCAGTCTATACTGGGCTGGCTGCAAGGCAGAATGGCACGTGGCAGAGGGCAGCAGCTCACGGCTGTGGGAAAACAGCAAAAAACCAAAAGGAGGAGCAGCAGCCGTGGCAGCTAGCAAGCCTCTCTCCATCTGCGCCAGGACTGGTACAGCCTCACACCCCAGAAACCAGCATTGGATCATAAATTAATCACAACCATTAGTACTCTGCCCCATGACTGCATGAGGCTTTGAGGGGCAACTAGCCACAAACCATAACAAGCCCCATTATTTTTTGTTTTTTTTAGACAAGGTTCAATAAATTGCTAGGTTACCTCAGCTGGACTTGAGCTTGCAATCACGCTCCTTCAGCTGCTGTAAATAGTAGGTTTACAAGTGTGGGCCGCTGCACCTAGCTCTTAAATTACTGTGGGGATACCTTTCTCATATACTCATGTGTGCAACAGGACTATTTTCAGTACAAAGGCTTTGTTTCAATGAATTGAAAAACAAAATTCCTCTTATCATTACTAAAGAGTTATAATATGATGAAATATATCCCTCTCTCCCTGATTAGGAGTTTCTATAAGTGAGGAGTTTCAATAAGTGAGGAGTTTATTTGCAATTAGTTATGTGAATATAAGCTCACTTAGGTAATTAGAAGTGGGGACTGAGAATGTTCTTTAGAGGATGGATAGGAAACTGGAGAATAATAGTTTCAACAGATACATCTTGAGATACCAGGAAAAAAAAAATTGCCATTTTTGGATCCTAATTTCAATCTAAAAATCCCAATTACAACTAAATAAAAATAAAATGTGGTTAGGCATTTAGTCAGTAGACAAAACTGTATGAACCCCAAACTAAGAAATCCTATACTTAGGAGAAGATGAAAAGAAACAATAAGAAATTCTTGTTAGAAAATAATTGAAACTTATAAACACATAAATCAGGAAACAGACTTGACAGAAGTAAGCGCTCTCCATTGGGATTTGAAGACATTACTATGATGTTCGGAATAAAAACAGTTCCACATATGCTAGGGAAAGTAATATGAAAGCTAAGAGAAAGCTAATGAATTAGTTAAAAAATCTTTGCTGAAAAGGAGACTAGTTGGGGGGGGGGGGGACCAGGATGAAATAGAGTAGTGGCACATTCAGAGAATATAAGACACTTAACAAAATGAAAGAATGGTTTGGTTTTGGCCATATTTTCCAAATAGGAGGGTGGCCCAATTTAGGAATATAAATAGATGTCCTTGACGACACAGTCCATTAATGGAGAAAAACAGCTCACTGGGCTCCTAGAGGAACAGAAATAACCTGCAAGACCACCCAGCACATGTACTCTGATCCCAGACTTTGTGAGGTATTCTTAATTTTTGATTTTCCAGTACAGGCTGGTGTGCAGGGATACTAAACTAAATTTCTCATTGTTATTTCTTTGTCATCTTGCACAGGTATTTCACAGGAGGCTCACATGAGTTTGCATTTCTTTTCAGGTGAAATTATAAAGTAGAGGCACTTTATTAGAGTGCTCCCCTATTGGATATTATTAGCCTTTATCTTCAGGTTTTAACCCCACAACCTCCCATAATTATGCTACTTCCCAAGGTATTTTAGTGCTACCCAATAAACTTATGGTACATTTAAAGATGTCTGTTTTCAGGCAAGTGCTCTACCACTGGGCTACACTCTCCAACTCACATGTTTATTTTAAATAGAAAGCTCTTCAAACCTAGAGGTTGGCATAGCCAAAGCATAAAATGCAAATGAAAGTGGAACGATACAATTACATAACATGAACCACCATTTACTACCTGTTTGTTTTGTGCCTGATCCTTTTAACATGTAAATTAGGTTTGATTTTTACATGGTTAAAACATTTGGATATTAAAGATAAAACTGCTTTTCACCCTCCATTATAGCTCAAACTACTAAAACTTAAGCTCCTGGTGTTGGGCTGGCCAGATAGCTCAGTGGATTGAAGTGCCTGGTTAGGCAGCGCCAGGGATGGGGTTCAGTCCCCAGCACACCATGCCAGCCTCACCCCCATGGCACCCTGAGAGGGCAAATGAGACTGGGCATGTTGGTGAGCACTTGTAATCCCGGTACTTGGGAGCCTGAAAACAGGAGGATCGCTATGAGTCTGATCTGGGTAGTGAGACCGTGTAGACTCTTTACTAACCACATAAAAAAGAAAAAAGAAAGACTCCCAGTGTTCCTGATGGTGGAAATTTCTGTGTTGCTAATTCAAGTCTATTCATTATGTGTGCTCGATCGTCACTGGGCCCTGGGAAACTTGGCTCGTGATGGCATTTCCACTATTCAGGATTTCAAGGTCCTCCCTGTTTAGCTTCTGTAGGACTTACTAAAGTTTCTCTTCACATCTTGATGTCTTCTTTCTTCTTCCAAACTCAAACTCTTGGGCCGGGGAGACAGCTCAGTAGAATAAGCACTTGCCTGGCAAGCGCAAGGTCCTGAGTTCAATGACTGGTCCCACAAAAACAAAATAACAACAACAACAGCAACAAAAACCAAACTCAAACTCTTCAATACAACCTACCATGTATGCCATACCATAAACTTCTATGAGAAAGAAGAGAGTATTGTCTTGAGTGTTTCACAGTCAGAGTTACTGGCTTTAAATGTAACATTCCACATCACTTCATGTCTTTTTCTGCTGATTGTCAACATCTGCTCAGTATACTTATTATCTTAGCATAAAGGTGCAAACTTTGACTTCATTTTTCTCACAGGATTATGACTCTGATTTGCTCCAATTCTTTTCTAAGGCTTGAATTAGTTCATGGTGTAAGTATGCTTTGCACGAATATTCCTGGAATCTGAGGCATGTCTCCGCATGTGGCAAATGTAAAATTCTACAGCCACTAACTCAAGATGACTAACCATTAATAGTCTGTATATTCCCAATTCAAATTAAATATTCAGTGAATGTGCAAATCCCTTCCCACCCTTACTTCTTTACTGGCATAATCTGTATTAAGATGAATACTTCTGCTTTTCTGTCATCCTGACCCGAGGAAAAGTGTTCATCACAAGAAATTTCTTTTGACCCCACTAATCACTGCTGAGATTTAGCTCACCCTTGCTGATCCCTGTTGAAGTGCCTTGGGATCTGCTGCTTCTGCCATCATCCCGCCATGGCTTCTCTCAGCATGTGTGCAGTTTTTTTCCTCTCTTGATTGTCCTGTTTATATGTGGGGACTTTTTCTTTCACTATTTAGGAGCTACATTAGAAACTGGCTCCCAGATTTATCTTTCAAAGTTGTAACTTGGGAAGCTTGTCCTTACTGTTCTCAGAATCTCCCCCCAAATAAGGGGTTACATGCTGCTGTCCCTTTTCATACTCTTCCAAATTGGTACAAAATTCTGGGCACTTCTGAAAGGCCTCTCTATGTTCTAATAATGCTTTTTTCCAAATTAATTCATTCCAGCCATCTCTTCTCTCATCTCCCTTGCAATGAGGGAACCTGCTCTGTTATCATTTTTTATACTATCTTTCATAGTACAAAATCTATATTACCGGTAAGTCCACCAAGCACTGGATCTATGTAACCCACATATCTCTTTAAGTAAGTCTAATTCTTGTGAATCAAAAGTGTTTTTGCAATACTTGACATGAAAAATCTGTTTCCTCCTCCATTTCATAGAGGGGAAAAAAAATCAATGGAAGAAACAGTGGATATTGAAACTATATTTAGGGCTAGGGAGATAGCTCAGTAGAATAAATGCTTGCCTAGCAAATACAAGGTCCTGTGTTCAATCCCTAGTACTGCAAAAAAACAAAAACAAAACAAAAAAAAAACTATATTTAATCAACTGGCTCCAAAGTCATGTGAATGCAGCCAAAAGTCAGAGCAGGAGGTAGAGAGAAGCAGCATAGAGGGTTCAAGCTTAGGTGAAACCACTTGCTGACAAGCAGGAACTCTTCCCAAGGTACAAACACTGCATCGCTTGTTTACAAAAATGTTACCAGAGCTGTGTCACCAGGGCTGTCATAGAGGCTCTCAAGATGCATTTGGTTAAAAGATGGAAGAGAGGGCCAGGGAGATGGCTCAGTAGAATAAGCACTTCCCTGGCAAGTGCAAGGGCCTGAGTTCAGTCCCCAGCCAAAAAAAAAAGATGGAAGAGAGATTGGCTAAATGGTCACATAGAGGGGCCATCAGTCTAGGGAACTATCTGCCTCTATCCTAACACAGGACAGGGAAAGTTTCTGCTGAATGGACTACTTGAATCAATGACTCCTAGGAAAAGCCCTTACAGGCTGATAAAACGTATAAGGCAAAGATATGTAAAAGAACAGTAACATTTTAGCAGCCATATCTTGAACATTATACAGTATTCTTAGAAAAAACTATGAGCATATGATTAAATATCCAGCCAAACTATCCTCCAAGTATGACGGCAGATGTCAGGGCAAGGGCCTTGAGACAAGAAGAACACAAGAAATATTGCCTCGATGAGTTATTTGAGGAAATACTTGCAGACAACTTGGGAAACTTTGGCTAGGGCTTTGGCATGGATAAGTGAATCTATCTATGTAAGGGTAGGGAAAGCTTTAATCAAATGTGGGGGATACATGATGACAGGATGGAGGTATGTGTTCTCAAATGCAAAAAGCATATAAATAAAGAAAACCTTAAAGGAGTTTAGATGAGAGTTGCAGTAAATTTGCTGATATTTTTCTCTGTAATAATTGAGTCAGGAGATCTTAATGCAGACAGAACAAGTGAACCAAAGATTTGAGTATGTAGCTGTTCTGTTAAAAAAAGAGGAAGGAGAGAAAGGGAGAAATGTGAAATGCACTGATTTTATCATTACTCATAATAAAAAGTTAATAAACACTGTCTAAAGAAATGGAAAATTAAAGATGTCATATTTCCATAACTATAAAGGTTCTACTGCTCAAGTATAGGAATGCAAAATTTCTAAATAATAAGAGAACTGTACAAACACATACACAAATCAAACAAATATACAGTTAAAGGTTAAATAACTATTAAAACTGAAAATACAATATAGATTTTTCTCCTCTCTCATTAGCTTGCAAGTTTCACAGAAGTGGAAATCTAGAGTGCCTGGAGTCATTCTGTCTTTCTATAGACACTTAATAATTATTAACTAACTGAGTAAATGATAGAACTAAGATAGCTCACATTAGTAAGTATCAATAGGTTTGACTCTGTATGAAAGGAGAAAGATTTCAGACTGACTTCCCATAAAAGCTGTAAAGTGTCATTTCAAAAGGTAAATGAAAGAATATACAACCTCATACAAAACAAAAATTAAAGAAATCAGGCCTCCACGTATCACACACAGTGTTCTTGGGGGCCAATAAACATTAAGTTAACCCAAGACGTTTAACCTAAGAACCACAGGAGAGATAAGAACTTTGAAGTTTGGTTACATATATGACCTCTCTGCCTAAAGCAATGCAACAATAAGACAGAAATTTCAAAAGATACAAAAACATACTAATGGTACTACTCCTGAATTCACTGCTGGGGTTGATTTTATGTCAGTTGGGTGGGCCATGGAGTGCCCAGCCTAAGGCTCAGTGCTCTGAGCCTCAGGTTCTGTATTCTAGTTTTATTAGTGACTTAAAAATTCGAAAGAAAGAAAGACACATAGGATGATATTTCAGAAAAGTTTGGCAGCATTTTTTTTGTGTGAGAATGTTTCTGAGTGAGATTAGCAAGCGCATGTACGGGGCACATCCATCTCTACAGTGCTCTCCACAAGTTCTTCCTCCATTTGGCAGTGGGTATTGGAAACAGCACTGCCTTATGATCTAGACCTGGAAGTCCTTAGTAACCTGTCCTGTGTGGATGAAGGCAGTCACCCAGCCCCACCCAAAATGAGAGGAAGGAATATAGATTCTGCCATTTATTTATTTATTTATTTATTTACTTACTTATGTATTTAATTTAAGCAGAACCAGGGATTGAACTCAGGTCTTTGTGCTTGCCAGGGAAGTGCTTATTCTACTGAGCCATCTTCCCAGCCCCAGATTCTGCCTTTTAATGAGGGGTGGAGGGAGAGGTGGTAGTGGTATTCCGGAAGAGCATTTGTTACTGGGAATACTACTGTGAACATCTGTAGGAAGTACTGTCTGGAAAAGTATTTTCAAGACTTTTCATACACAATTTTGCATATAGCTATGGCTTATTTGCTTTACCCATTGTACGAACATACTTCAATCTGTGTAGTCATTCTTCTGTCTAAGGACCTTTGACTTGCTTTCACTTTTTTTGTGCTTATGGACATTGTTATGCTACGTTAGTCTTGTATTAAGTCTCTGACTGCATGGATATGTGTGTGTGCAAGTTACGTGTCTTGAGAATATACCTAGGACTGGAATGGCTGCTGTGTTACAGGTTTGGGTGTTCAACACAGTGGTCCAGAACCAGGTTAGCATCCTCAGGAGTTGAGTCATCTATTTTGGTTGCTTCACAATATTCTTCCCCTTTATAATTGTAGTATTATAAGAATGCATTCCACATTTCACAAAGTAATTTTTTTGGGGGGAGGTACTCAGCATGCTACATTCTCAGTGTCTAGAGAAATGCTGCGGAAAAAAACTGTTGAATGAATGAAATGTCACATTATGAGCTAAGTAAATAAAATAAGTTTTGGAGATTTGTTTAGAAGTTGAAGTTCAACTATTATCTTTTGAAAGTAAAGAGATTTTGTTTCAAATGTGATACACTATAAAAACATGGAAAAAATTTTTTAAATGGCGTTTAGTTTTAAAATCTTTTATCTCTTCTAAAAATAACAAATTACTTTAGAATTTATAATTATTTATTATTGAAGAACAAGTAGCAATGAGACAGTTCCAAATGAAATCACTAGGACAGATTCAAAAGTTCATACATTGCACATTGTTTTCATAATGGCCTTCTGTTGCACAAGGTGCATACATAATACTCCATGTACAAATACTATTAGAGCAGATTCCTCTGATCAATGAATTAAGAGAACATAGCTGCATACCTATCTTTTTTTCCCAAAGCTGAATTGTAGTACAGTTTCAATAACCAATAGTTTCTTCCCAGGAGTTATCCATAGCACAAGAAACAGACAGGATATCCTGTCCAAACAATACTACTGCATATATTTCGTCTCATAGAACTACGCCAAAGCACTGCATATCTATCCTACCGTGCTGTTTATACAAACACAGACTGGTTCTTCCCCTGCATCCCCCCCTTTGTTTAGTCCTGTCAAAGATGGGTGTTCCATTGTCATTCAATTATTACAGGTGCTTGAACTCAGTGAAACATTCCAACACAGTCCAACAGTCCAGAATAATAGTGGATTATCCAAAGAAGTTGACTAGAGCCATCCACAGCTCAGCCCACTATTATGGCCTTATTGTGTATACCCATTTTTATACTTTTCTGCTGGATGGTTAAGATCAAGCTAAAGCAAGACCTATATAATAAAAAGTGTAACTTTTGTGTCTGATGAGGTCAGTCAAGTCCCCTCAGAGTTTATACTGTAACCCTGTACCTCATTTTGTAGATCCTTTGTCTGTGTCAGCCATGTGGATGAGTCATGGCCATTGCCTCGCCAGTTTGCTCCCTGTGAAAGCCTGAGAGAAAGTTTTCTCACCATGTGACTCTCCTCAGGCACACTAAGGATCATCGATCTTTTTCCACTGTGGCTCCACAATCTCCTTGATCAGAAAATTTGGGGCACAACTGAGTTCCATAATGTTACAGTACAGGTTCTTCTATATCCTAAGTCTTCACTGACGTTGAAAGGCTAGGGCCAAAATGTAGGCTGACCTTGTGGTCCTTCCATTTCTCCAATTTTTGATCTGTAAACTTAGGTTGTTAACCATTCAGAGGAGAAGCTGATTATAACCCTTCACCATATGCAGTACAGTTTGCCCTAACTATCTGACTAAATTCTTTTTAGCGATAGTTTTATCTTTCTATTTGTATTTCTTCTTTTGATTTCTTATACTAGGGAGACTACGATATTTGTACATGTGTCTGGTTTATTACACATATGAGTATATGATCAACTGGCATCCACTTAAATATGAATGCTTCAAGTTTATCATTTTTTATAGCTGAATAATACTCCATTGTAGAGAAATACTACATCTTTTTCAAAGATTCCTCATGTGATGGACATCTTGGTTAACCATTTCCAAAATTTGGCTATCACATATTGTGCTGCTATAAACATATGTACACATATATCAATATGATATGATGTTTTCAGTTCCTCTGGGAAAATTCCCAGTAGGGGAATAGCTGGTTTGAATGGTATTTCCAAACCTAGTTTTGTGAGGAGTCTCCACACTGATCTCCACAATGGTTGCACCAGTCTACATTCTCACCAATAGTGGGGAAGTATTCCCTTTTCCCCATGGATTCTCCAACATTTATTGTTGGTTGATTTCTTTGTGATAGCCATTCTTTCTGGAGTGAGATGGTATGTCAGTGTTTTCATTTGCATTTCATGGATGGTTAGTGATGTGGAGCATTTTTTCATATATTTATTTGCTTCTTTAATTTTGTCTTCTAGAGGTGTGTATTGAACTCAGATGCCCATTTCTGCATTGGTTCTTTAAGTTTGAGGGCCCTACTCTATCTTACTTCTTTATAAATTCTAGAGAGCAGACCTTTGTCTGAGTGCTTACTAGTTAAGATTGTTTTGAAATTTGTAGGGTGTCTTCTCACTTTGTTGACAATTGCTTTTGACGTGCAAAAACTTCTCAATATGAGTTGATCCCAGCTGTTAATTCTTTCAATTGTTTCCCATGTGAGTACATGTTTGTTCATGAACACTTTGCCTACCCTATGCCTTTAAGAGTTCCCCCTACTTTCTCTTCCAGGAGATTGAGTGATTCTGTTTTAATGTTTAGATCTTTAATCCATTTTGACTTTAGCTTAGTGCATGGTGATAGACCTGGGTCAAGTTTTAGTTTTTGGCATGTAGAAGGCCAGGTTTTCTAGCACCGTTTGTTAAAGAGGCTATCTTTCTTCCAGTAGGTGTGTTTGGCCCCTTTGTCGAAGATCAGGTGACTGAGTATGTTACTAGAGGCCTCACATCTTCTAATCTATTCGATTGATCCTCAGGTCTATTTCATTGCCAATACCATGTTGATTTTATCATAGTGGTTTTGTAGTATAATTTCAAGTCAGGAATTGTGATGCCTCCTGCCTTGTCTTTATTAGCCAAGATTGCCTTTGCTATTTTAGGTCTTTTCTGGCTCCAAATAAATTTTAGGAATGATTTCTCTAGGTCTGGGAGGTATGTTGATGGCAGTTTGATAGGGACTGCATTAAATCTGTACCACAAGTTTGGGAGTATGGCCATCTTCATGATGTTGGTTCTTCCTATCCAGGAGCATGGAATATCTTTGCATTTTCTGAACTCCTCCACAATCTCTTTTCTTAGGGTACTCTAACTTTCTGTGAAAAGACCTTTGATTTCCTTGGTTAAGTGAATTCCAAGGTATTTCATTTTCCACAGTGCTATTGTAGGAGGTATTGTTTCTATAGTTTCCCTCTCAGTGTATTTGTTATCTGTGTAATTGAAAGCTATTGAGTTTTGAGTATTGAGTTTGTATCCTGCTATGCTACTGAATTTGTGTATCAATTCTATTATCTTCTTAGTGGAGATTTTTGGATCTTCCAAGTAAAGTATTATGTCATCTGCAAATAGTGATAATTTAACTTCTTCTTTACATATTCTTATTCCCTTTATTTCTCCATTTTCTAATGGCTGTAGCTAATGATTCCAAAACTATATTGAATAGGAGCAGTGATAGAAGACATCCTTGTCTTGTACCAAATCTAAGAGTAAAAGATTTCAGTTTTTCCCTGTTTAGAATTATATTAGCTATTGAGTTGTCACAGGTGGCTTTTATCAAATAGAGGGAGAGGCCTTCTATTCCAATTTTCTGTAGAATTTTGAACATGAATGAGTGTTGAACTTTGTGAAAAGCTTTTTCTGCATCAATTGAGATGATCATGTGGTTTATAGATTTCAGTCTATTAATATAATGTATTACATTTATAGATTTTTGAATATTGAACCATCCTTGCATCCCTGGGATGAATCTTACCTGGTCTTGGTGTATGATCCTGTTGATGAATTGCTGTATTCTATTTGCCAGGATTTTATTGAGGATTTTTGCATCTATGTTCATGAGGGAGATTGGCCTGTAGTTCTTTTTAGTTGTGTCTTTTCCTGGTTTTGGAATTAGTATAATACATGCCTCCAGGAATGATTTTGGGAGGACTGCTTCCCTTTCAATTTCATTGAAGAGTCTGAGGAGTGTATGGATTTTGTCTTCTATAAATTTCTTGTACAATTCAGCTGTGAATCCATCAGGACCTGGACTTTTCTTTGTCAGCAGGCTTTTTTTTGTGTTTCATATCTCGTTGGCTGTTATTGGCTTATTGAGACTTGCTTTATCTTCTTGATTCAGTTTTAGTAATTTGTACCTTTCAGGGAATCTGTCCATTTCTTCTGTGTCTTCTATGGCATGAGCATAAAGATTCTTGAAGTAGCTATTGATAGTCTTCTGAATTTCCACTGGTTCTGTGTTGGTTTCACCTTTTTCATTCGTTTTGCTTGTATTTGAATTTTTTCTTTCCTCATCTTGACAAGGTTAGAGAGGGGCTTATTGATTTTGTTTAGTCTTTCAAAGAACCAGATTTTTGATTTGTTGATTCTTTGAACTGTTTTCTTCATCTCAAATGAATTCATTTCTGCTCTAGTCTTTTGAATTTCTTCCCATCTTTGGGCTCTGGGTTTGGTTTGCTCTTCCTTTTCTAGATGTTGCAGGTGCACCATTAGGGTGTTGATTTGTTCCTGTTCTGTTTTCCTAATGTGTGAGTTCATATCTTTTTGAGATAAGGGGGTGTTCAGGTGTCCTGTGAAGATTGTGCTCTTGGATATTAGATTTTTCATGTCCATTAAGACTTGTCTTATACAGTTGGGGTGCTCCTTTGTTTGGTGCATAGATACTTATGAGTGTTACCTCTTCCTCTTGAACTTTTCCCATAACCAATATATAGTGGCCTTCTTTATTTCATTTGATCCTTCTTGATTTGAAGTTGAGACTGTCTGAGAAGAAAATTTCTACCCCTGCTTTTTTCTGCAGTATTGAGGCATGCAATATTGTTTTCTATCCTTTGATTTTAAGCCTATGAATGTCTTTTTGAGTTGTGTGTTTCTTATATACAGTATGTTATTGGGTTTTCTTTTCTAATCCACTGTGCCAGTCTGTTTCTCTTTATTGGTGAATTGAGTCCACTTACATTGATGGTTATAATTGAAATGTGTTGACTTGTGATTGTCATGTTATTTACCTGCTGTTGTTTACTCCTTTTTGTCCTGTGTTGAGTGGGCTCCTTTCATTCTCATTCGTGAAGTTCTGGTCATTGTGGACCCTCTGTAGAACATCTTTCAGTAGCCTGCGTAGGGATGGCTTTGACATCATGAAATTATTTACTTGTTCTTTTTCATGGAAGTATTTCAGTTTTCTATCAAACCTGAAAGAGAGTTTTGCAGGGTAGAGTAGTCTGGGCTGAAATTTGTTTTCATGCAGGACTTGAAGAACTCTGCTCCATTTTCTTGTTGCGTTCATGATTTCTGCAGAGATGTCAGCTGTAATTTTGATGGGTTTTCCTTTGAATGTGATTTGTTTCTTTTCTCTAGAAGCTTTCAGTATATTATTCTTGTGTTAGATTTCTGGGATTTTGACTGTTGTATGTGTCGGTGTGTTTTTAGTTGAGTTTAAGTTGTTTGGTGTTCTGTATTCTTCAGTTACTTGAATGTTGGCTTGTTTCCTCATGTTTGGGAAGTTTTCTGCTATTACTTCTGCCCATATTCTTTTTATATCATCTGTATTGACTCCTTCATTCTCATTGATGCCAATTAACCTCACATTGTTCATTTTGACAACATCTTGCAGGTCATGGATTATTTTTTTCTGCATCCTTGTTGTTTTTAAGAGATCCTTTGTCACCTTTTCACTAGCTGCACTAGTGTCTTGAAGATCTGAAACTCTGTCTTTGCTTTCACTCAAATGGTTTTGTAGACTCATGATTGAGATTTTAAGTTCTTCTGTATCTCTTTGACTCTGTTTCATGCAATCTATTTCTTTCCTGTATTGCTCATTCGGGGAATCTGTCATATTTCTGATCTCTTCTTTTTTATTTTTTATCAATGTCTTCTTTAGAGGTAGCTATTAATTCTTTTACTGCAGATCTTTTCCCAAATTGGGTTTCCTCTATATATTTCCAGAATTGATTCTCTACTTCAGATGCTATGGCTTCAAAGATTTCTTTTTGTATTTCAGAAATCGTTTCTGCTCTGAGTTCTTCTTTACCTTTCTGATGTTGTTTCTTTGCTTCCCATGTTGTTAATTCATATATTTCAGCTGGAATATTGTTTTCTGCACTTGTTCTGGGTGAGCATTGGATTTCCCCCATACATTTCTGGATTTGATTCTTTACTTCAGATGCTATGTATTCAAAAATTTCTTCTTTTCTTCCAGGTGTTAATTCTGGTCTGAATTTCTCTATACCTTTCTGCTGTTGTTTCTTTGCTTCTGCCTCTGTTAATTCATTCATTTCAGCTGAGCTAGAATCCTCTGCACTTATTAGGGGGCTCGAGGGCTGAGATTGCATTTTTCTCCTTGTCTTTGTCATTTTGTATAGCACTGACCTCTGACTTTTAGTGTAGAGCTTTGGCGCAGTTACAACCTTAGCACATAATGAGATTTGGGTGCCAGTCTATTAAGTTTGAGATTATCCAGTTATGCCTGGCCTGGATCTAGCTGTCATGTTCAGTTTCTTTTTGTGGTAGCCCTTCTGGTACAACTGTGAACCTGTGGTTCTCCTCTGTTGTGTCCCTGGCCTCGGGAGCACTGGAGAGGGCAGAAATTTTTCCCCAGATTCTCCAGGCCTGGCGCGAGTAGATCGAGTGCCAGAAGAGTCACAAGACTTCTCACTTGCTTGACAGGCTTGTTGGAAGGTGCCTACTTTAGAATTTAAGGATAAAAATGCAGTTATTGTCCAACCCCTGTGTTTTTCCCCTAATGTTCTATTTTTTCTCTTTCCTTAGCTTCTGTAATCTAGTTTTATTAGTGCTTTAGAAAAATTGAAAGTAAAGAGACATTATATAATGCTTCAGAAAAGTGTGCCACCATTGCTTCATATTATGTATGTTGAAACAACTTTTGTGTCAGAGATGGGATAATTACAAGGGTGAGCCTCTCATAGGTACATGAATTGATTGCCCAGTGTCATATGAATAGTAGGAAGTAGCGTCAGGATGTGAAAGATGTGTATACCAGTCTTATAGCAATGCCTATGTTTTTCTCCTTTTCCAATCTCAAAATAAAGATATCTAAGCTTTTTTCCATTAATTTCTTTTTTATTACTATCATTATTTTTCCATTTGTGTTTTTGGTACAAGGTCTCACTATGCAGATCAGATTCGTTGTCATCCTCCTGTTTTCAGCCTCCTCAGTGTTGGGATTACAGGTGTGTGCCACCATTCCTGGACTTGGTGGCTGGCTCAGTGTGCCCCTAGGGGCAGGGCTAATGCGGCATGTGAGACTAGGGATCGAACCCAGGTTCCTGTGCTTGCCAAAGCAGGAACTTAGTCCGCAGAGCTGTCTCACCGGCTCTCTATTAATTCCTTAAAAGTATTAATTTTACTTTAGCAAGTTGAAAGAATACAAGAAAATATTTGAAATCACCTGAAGTTCTACATTAGAAATTTGATAGTTTCATTGTTCTGATTCAAGTATTTTTTTGTTTGTATGTATGAGAGACATATGTTTTATATATATATATATATATATGGAAACTATAGATGTTTTTGATAGTCTCTTTTCATTTAGTACTGAATTGCATGGAACTTTCAATATTAATCAGTAGGATATATTTTTGGGCTGAGAATGTAACTCAGTGTTAGAGTGCTTTCCTATTGCTATGAGACCTTTGTTCAATTCTCAATAACAAAAAATGAAACAAGATGCACTTTTAATGGCTGCCTATGGGTATGTAGAAATGTGTTTTGTTAGTGTATAGATATTTGATTTACTTAGCAAGTTTTACAAATACATAAAATGGTGTAATAAATACTCTCATGCAAGTATCTTTATTTTTCCCCAGTTATTTTTTATTTATTTATTTATTTATTTGCAGAACCAGGGATTGAACTCAGGCCCTTGCTCTTGCCAGGGAAGCACTTATTCGACTGAGCCATCTCCAAAGCCCTCCCCAGTTATTTTTTATAAATAATTTCTAAGATGAAACTTCCATAGCTCATGTGATGAAATACTGATTTATCTGATTCTACACCTACAACGCCCCTCTAGCAGGCTGCAGTTACCTGTAAAACAAAATTATTCTATTGATCAGGAACTGATGAGGTGGCTCAAAAGTTTATATATATATATATATATATATATATATATATATATATATATATATTAAAGTTTTAAAAATTCTTCATTTATTTATTTTGTACAGGGTCCTGCTGCAGCTTGGATTCATTGTGATCCTCCTGTCTCAGGCTCCCTAGCTGTGATTCCAGGAGTGTGCCACCATGCCTGGTTTCAATATCCAGCAGGGCACACCCAGAGTGCCAGGGATGTTCTAGGGTCAGCACAGCATGCAAAACTAAGGATCGAACCCAGGTCCTTGCACTTGCCAGGTGTGCACTTAAACCACTGAGCTATTTCCCCTGCCCCAAAAGCTATATTTTAACCAACATGTTTTCCTAGAGCTATGATTTAACTTTTGTAGGCGAGTGAGCACAGGTCAGTTATGCTCAGCTATGCTGAGCAGAGGTTCAACATCTACTCATGACATGGTGGATATAAATACAAGCACTGCAAAAAGAAAAACAAGAGCTTACAGAAGGTACCAATTTTGTCTGATTGCTTAGGGTACTCATGGATTCCTTACAAAATACTGAATAGTACCCTAGGCCTGTGATTAACCCTCATCCTGCCCTCAAATCCTCAGTATAGTATGTCACCATGCTGGGATGGGTCAGATTGGGGAAAACTGTTCAGAATAAGGAATTTAGTGATGTGTGCTTCTGGTTTTCTTAGGTCTTGGTTCTTGGTTGATTTGGAACAGGGAATATGCTTACTGAGTTGGCAGAGATTCTGCCATCTCACATGCCACTCAGGTACACTTGCACCCAGCACCCTCTGTGCAAAAGTTACAGTCCTTTTCACTTCCTGTACCCCGTTTGTCCTCCTTTTCTCTTCATCTTTGCGTGAGATGCTGCTGCTTCTGCTGCACTCGGTGGGCTTGCTCATATTCAAATTTAAAATATAAGGCATTTTATCATGTTTATTTTTAAGATTCCTTTCCCTTCCTAATGACCTTGTTGAGAGAACGTGGTGCAGAGGGAGCACGTTTGGACAAGAGTGAAAGAAGCGAGCAAGGGAAATGGCATGCTTGGGACTGCAGCGAGGGCTCTGTGGGTGGTCCTGGGAAGTCCGTGTGAGGGCTGCGACCTGTGCAGGCTGCGGGGGCAGCAATATGAATGGACACACATGTGTGGCCTCGGAATGTTGGCTGCATTCCCTCCTAACAACCCAGTGGGAGATGTGAAGGGGTTCAAGACAGATCTGGGTGCTGCTGGTGCTTTTGGAGCCATCCAGCGACAGAGACGTCCGGGAGCTGCTGATGTTCCAGTTGCTGCAATCAGGTAAGCAGACAGTTACTGAGTTCACTCATTCATTCTCTTGTTTTCCTGTTAGAATCTACTTTTCCTAAACTTCTAAACTTGGATTACAAAGCAGTAGGCCGGTCTTACAAGGAAGTGAGAGAGCACAAAATAAACATGTCTCGCAGTGAAATAAAACTCGAGGCAGTGCACTGGGAAAGGAAAACCGGCAGAGGAAGTTGGTTTTGAAGAGAGATGATTAGACTTTCAATGTGCAAAGGTCATTTTTGGATACAGACAGCTGGGGTGGGGATGGGGATGAGATAAAAAAAAGTGTAAGAATATGAAGGGGCCGGCCAAATAGCTCAGCAGACTAAAGCACCTGCAAGCAGGTGCAGGGGCTGGGCATTGATCTCCGGGCCTGCAGTGCCGGCCCTACTCCTGGGGCACGCTGAGATGGCAATTGAGAATGGGCGTGATGGCGCACTCCTGTAATCCCAGCTCTTGGGAGGCTATAAACAGGTGGATCACTGCAAGTCTGATCTGCGTGGTGAGATGCTGTAGACCTTTCCCTAAAGCCCCCCCCCCAAAAAAAGAAAAGAGAGAGACAAAGAAATAAATACTTGAAAATAAATAGGGTGGACTACATTTTCTGTGATCTGGGATATCTTGTTCAACACAAGGGTCATTTGCAATGAATGTTTGTTGGATGATTACACAGAAAACTGCTGGAGGGAAAAAAATAAATTTATAAAAACTCATTTATCAATTCTAATTAATTAATGTTCAGTGCAGTTCAGATCTAAGCCAGAGCCTCGTGCTCAGCAAGTGAGGGGTGTACTACTGAGTTACATGCTACCTCATCAATCTGGGGGTTCAGCCACCAACATGTTATGAAAAATTTGAGAATTAAATAGGTTTTAGAAATGATCCATTGATTTAACAAACATGAGTGCCTCTGACCTCTGACTACCACTGCATTACACAAATACAGTACACCTTCCAGTCTGCCTGCAATAAAAAAAAAATCACACAAATGTGACATTTCAGAAGAGATAACTTTTTTTAAAAAAATGTAATTTTGCAGTAGGATGTATCAAATAAGTGTGCCACAGACAAGAAAATAATTCCTAAATTTCTGTCAGGGAAAAGTGGGTCTAAAAATGTACTGAAAGTAAAAAGAGAGGTAGCTGAAGAGTCCAGTACTGAGGACAACTTAATTACACAAACTTTTCTCCAACCATAAGGACGAGTGAAAAGTAAGGTCTGGGAAGTGTGCATATCTTATGACCACTTGGTACACTCTGGAGGATCATGAGAAATGGGTTGATCGGTGTATGAAACCCAATGCAATAAATTGTTGTACGCCATGGGGTCTTTCTGTGACTCTACTGCCATTCACTAATCACAGATCATCTCTACTCAGGCCTCTGGACTGAGAGAGAGAGAAGAAAAAATTGTTATTTTTAAAAATAGTTGCATCTATTTATTTAAATTATCTTTAAAGAGAATAAAAAATAATAAGAAAGCATTAGAAACAATTCAGAATTTCACTATCAGGATGGTAAGACTTCAACAACGGTCGATGCAACATAACTACTCTAGTTAAATTTGTTATTTTAACCTACCAAAGTTTCCATAATTGGTTACAGGAGTCCAAAAGAAACAGATATCTCCTCACCTAGAGTCCTTGATTTTGGATCCAGCATAGGGTGGCCTGTGGAAATTTAGACTGCACACATATTACTTAGCTACGGAGTTGAGATTATTTCCATTCTACCTCATGTTCCACTCTGCCTGCCCCTTTCTGTTCCCCATCATCCAATAAATATAAGCAAACTATGTATCAGTGCTACCAATAGACAAAGGTCAAAAGGAGCCATAAGAAATGCCATAAGGAGCTAGGCATGGTGAGAAAGCTCATGTGAGAGAAAGAGAAGAAGCAAATGAAATGAAAAAGAAAAGAATAAATTTTTGTAGAATGCGTAAGAACAGGAATAAGACATAATAAGATAGAAACATAAAATGACAGAGATTAAAATTTTTGAAAAGCATACTTCTGGTCATTGTTTTCCAGCGAAAGAATTTCAATAATTATGTCAGCATTTGTATTTCTTCATTTGGAAATTTGGTGCAATATCAGAATGAGCAAATATCAGAGTGAGGAAAGGTTTGGCCTGAAAGGATACTGTTCTAATCTTGCTTGTCACTGACTAGTTGAGTGATCAATGACAGATCACTTAAATTTTGTTTTTTGCTGGGCTGGCCAGATAGCTCAAACCAGGGTTCAATCCCCAGTGTGCCATGTCAGCCCCGCCCCCAGGCTTGCTGAGACAGCATAGAGACTATGTGATGGCACATGCCTGTAATCCCAGCACTTGGGAGTCTGAAAACAGGAGGATCACTACTAGTCCGATACACATAGCAATACCTATAGACCCTGTACCAAATACATTAAATGTTTTTTTCAAAAGTAGAATAAAAACATAATTATGATCTTTTTATTCACTAAGAACTTATGCCTTTATATAGCTCTTAAATAAACTTTAGTTAAAATGATTAATTAGGACCCAGTATGGAACTGTTTTAAAATATCCGTATTTATTTGTATACTTGAGCTTTTACTCCAAGTTATTCATATTTAAATTTTTTTGTATAGACTCTTTGTTACCCAGTGGAAAATGTTAGTAAATTCAAATAAGTGGAGGTGGAGAACTTTGCCATGCTTAAGCTATCTGGATCTGTGACAATAAAAAGAACATGCTAAGTTATAGTCATTCACATGTTTGATCAAGAGTCTAAATGCTTTTGGGGTCAAGTAAGAGTCCAGACAAATAGCTTCTTATGTAGAAGCTACAACTTGCACATGTAAAGTCAGCACTTCCTGAATGTCATCTAGGAGCCTGATGTTTTTCCATCCTTTCTGTCCCTCAAATTACCACTCTCAGTGGGCTATTCATATTTTAATGTTTGCACCTAGCATCTCATGTGTGCAAAACAGCTTCCACATCTATTTCCAGGCATTGTATCTTCCCATCAACATCAGAAACAGGAAAGGATAAGCTCTTGTCTTTTGGTTTTTTAGATTGGAAGGAAAATATAAGCTTAACCTTGAAGTTTCATTGGCAGGAACTGCTTCACAGGTCACTTCTTGCCCAAAAGGGAACGAGGTTCCTATAAAGGGTGTCTTAGTTACTTTTCTCCTTGGTGGGACAAAAATACCTGACACCCAAAGTTAAAGGAAGAAAAGTTTACTTAGCTCACAGTTTGCAGTAGTTCTAGTCCATAATTGGCCAGCTCCAATCCAGGGTGTCATTGCCGGGGAAAAGTTCAAGGTGGCAGAAGGTGGAAAGCAACAAGCATTTACTACAACACTGTTATTTCTTATCTGTTATTCAGGCTACTGATGGCAGGTAGCAAGCACACCAATAATCCTAGTGTCCTTGTTCCTAGCATTGCACCATGAGTCAATCCCAAATCATACATTTAGGTTCAGCCACCTCTAAGAAAGTCCCAGCTGTAACTGTGGGACTCTTTGGGGGAACATCTAGACACAAGACGTAACAAAGGGCTGATGGAAACTCATTCCATAAGGTTGTGTTAGGGCCCCATTTTGCCTGAGACCACAGGTTACATGACCACTGCAAAATCATTTATTTGCAGACATGAAATCTTTAATGACCCACTAGATTAGCAAATTATGAAAAAGACTTGTGATATCTAACATAGCTCTATGTATAAAGCTTGAAAAGCTGCTTATGGATAGTTAGTTTATTGTGGGCCCTTGCATAGGATATTAAACTAATATATAAACACTTTTATGGAGAAGAACATTTTATTTCTTAAATTATTTTGGGATTAAATCATGAGCAAGTATATATTTTTCCCCATAATTTTATTGAGAAACAAATAGCAGTGAGACAGTTTCAAATCAAATTAGTAGGACAGGTTCAATAATTAATACATTATGTATTGTTTTATTAGTGGTTAATTGTTGTACAAGATGCAGATATAATATTCTATTTACAAACACTATTAGAACAGATTCCTCTAGCCATTGAATTTAATGAATGTAGCTGTATATCTTAACTATTTTGAATATACAAATACAAAATGGTCATTCATTTGTATTCCCCTTTGTATAGTTTTGTCAATTAAATATTATAGGTGTGTGAATTCAGCAAAATATTCCCAAACAATCCAGTAGTCCATAATAGTATTGGGTTTTCCATATGTCTGTCAGTGTCCGAAGTTGTTGACTTGAGTCTTTCACAGCTCAGCATAATAATATGGTTTAATACTTTTCTGCTGGATGGTTAAGAGCAAAATAAATCAAGACATCTGTACCAGCAATTATAGCTTTTATATCTGATTAAGGTCAGTCAAATCTCCTCAGGATTTATCCTGAGACCCTGTACCACAGTTTGTTGATCCTTTGCCTGTGTCAGCCATGTGGTCATTGTTTGACCAATTTGCTTTCTGTGAAAGCCTGAGAGAATGTTTTCTCTCCATGTGACTCTCCTTAGGCACACTATACATCATCGATCACATTCTCCTTTGGCCCCATAATCTCCTAGATCAGAAAATTTGGGACATAACTGAGTTGCATGATGTGACAGTACAGGTTCTCATATGTCCTGAGTCTTAATTGACCTTGAAAGGCTAGAGCAAAAAGGTTGACCCTCCTTTTTCTCTAGTTTTTGATCTCAAACATAGGTTGTTAATGCATCAGAAGAGAAGCTTGTTGTTATTAATGCATATCCTAGGCTGTTGACATCCTAGGCAGTTGAGCTTAACCTTACTATCAGTCTGAACATCAAACATATTAGGATTAACATGGAACAGGTATTTTTCATCAAGTATTTGTATGTTAAGCTTTAAGTCCCTACAAAACATAACGGAAAAAAATTAAAAAAATAAAATATATCTTAAAAATAGGAATAAACAATTATATATGTTTACACATATGTTTACAAATCTAACCTTATACAGCATTGTAGCAGGACAGTCCTGCATCACTCCTTTTCCTTTCTCCTGTTTTCATTTACTGCCCCCTCCTTTTTAAACAAATATCTACCTGAGAGACAGCTCCGCAGCAACTGGCATGTCATGACAAGCAGCACCTATTCAGAAGACCAGAATGACAGATAATACCAGCATGAACCTACTACTACAAATTTTAATCTTCAGTGCAGTTGCTTAGATCACAGGTATCAGCATATATAGTCAGGGTGAGAATCCTTCCAATTTTCAAGATTTGAAAATCTTCTGAAGATTCTGAGGAACTCTGTCTTGCCCATATTGTACATATAACTGTATGGCTTTGTCTCTGTCATGTTTCCTAGCTCTTCTCCTTGCTCTCTCTTCATTGTCTGGTCTTCAAGTTCTTGCTTTCCTTTCAAGGGTGTTATACCTTTCTATTTATATTTCTACTTTCTTTTTTTCAAGATGGATTTGATAAATTAATACATTGAAAACTGTTTTCATAATGTTTTGGTATCACAGAAGGTGCATACATGATATTATACTTACAAACATTATTATAGCATATGTATTTTATCAGTAAATTAAGAGAGTGTAGTTGTTTGCGTATCCTATTTTTCATACCTGAATTACATCAAAGATTCAATAATTAATACTTTCTACCTTGGTATTTTCCTAATGGTTGTCCATAGTACTAGAAGCCAACATAATATTCTGTCCAACCACCATTAGTGCAAATCTTGCCTCTCATAGAATTATGTAGAAGCATGGCGTTATCTATCCCCACTGTACTGTCCATACACACACATCATGATTCTTCCTTTCTATACCCCTTCATTTGTCTACACCTGTCAGAGATAGGCACTCCATTGTCATTCAACTAACTTAGGTGCTTGAACTCGACGACACAATCCAACACAGTCCAGCATTCCACAACAATAGTGAGATATCTGAAGAAGTTGTCGACTGTAGCCATTTACAGCTCAACTTATTATTATGGCCCTGCGATGTATACTTCATTTTTATACTTTTCTGCTGGATGGTTAAGACCTAGATAGAGCAAGACTTATATACCAACACATGTACTTTATGTTTCTTATGTGGTCAGTGAAGTCCCTTCAGGGTTTATCTTGTGGTCCTGTACAAGTCCTATAGTCTTGTAGATCCTTTGTCTGTGTCATCCATGTGGATGAGTCAACGGCCAAATGCTTGACCAGTTTGCTCTCTCTGAGAGTCTGAGAGAAAGTTTTCTCTCCATGTGACTCTCCCCAGGCACACTATAGAACTTCGATCTCTTTCCTCTGTGGCTCCATAATCTCCTTGTTCAGAAAATTTGGATCTCAACTGAGTTTCGTGATGTTGCAGTACAGGTTCTCCTATGTCCTGAATCTTCGCTGACCTTGAAAGGCTAGGGCCAAAATGTTGATTGGCCTTGTGGCTCTTCTATTTCTCCAATTTTGATCTGTGAACTTAGGTTGTTAACCATACAGAAGAAAAGCTGATTAGTATCCTGAAGCATATGCCATTCACTTTGCCTTATCTGACTCAATTGTTTTTAGTTGTTGTACGTTTCCATTTGTATTTCTGCTTTTCACTTCTTATACTAGGGAGACTATACAATATTTATATATGCTTATCTGGTTTATTTCATTTATGAGTATATGATCAAGTGGCATCCACTTAAATATGAAAGCTTCAAATTTATCATTTTTTATACCTCAGCAATACTCCATTGTATAGAAATACCATATGTTTTTCAATCATTCCTCATATGACAGGCATTTTGGTTGTTTCCAAGATTTCCCTATCACAAATTGTGCTGCTATAAACATAGGTACACATATATCACAATAATGTGATGTTTTTAGGTCCTCTGGGAAAATTCCCAGTAGGGGTATAGCTGGCTTGAATGGTATTTCCACTCCTAGTTTCATATAGAGTTTCACACTGATTTCCATAATGATTGCAACAGTCTACATTCCCACCAACAGTAAATAAGGGTTCTCTTTTCCCCACAGATTATTCAATATTTATTGTTGGTTGATTTCTTTATGATGGACATTCTTTCTGGGATGAGGTGATATCTCAGTGTTGTTTTAATTTGCATTTCACTGATGACTAGTGATGTGGAGCCTTTTTTCATATATTTGTTTGCTTCTTTAATTTCATCCTCTGAGAAGTGTGTGTTCATCTCAGATGCCAATTTCTGGATTGGATCTTTAAATTTAAGGTCCCTGATATATTTTAGTTCTTTATAAATTCTAGAGAGCAGACCTTTGTCTGGGTGCTTACTAGTTAAGATTTTTTTGAAATTTGTGGGGTGTCTTTTCACTTTGTTAACAATTTCTTTTGATGTGCAAAAACTTCTTAAGAAGACATGATCCCAGTTGTTAATTCTTTCAAGCATTTCCTGTGCAAATACATGTTTGTTCATGAACTCTTTGCCTACTGCTATGTCTTCAAGAGTTCCCCCTACTTTCTCTTCCAGGAGATTGAGTGTTTCTGTTTTAGTGTTTATGTCTTTAATCCATTTCAACCTTAGTGTAGTGTATGGTGATAGATCTGGGTTAAGTTTTAGTTTTTGGCATGTAGACAGCCAGTTTTTCCAGTACTATTTGTTAAAGAGGGTATCCTTCCTCCAGGGAGTATGCTTAGTCCCTTTGTCAAAGATGAGGTGCCTGAATGTGTTCTCAGGGGCTTTAGCATCTTCTGATCTAATCCACTAATCCTCGTGTATATTTCGTTGCCAATACCATATTGATTTTATCACAGTAGCCTTGTAATATAATTTCAAGTGAGGGATTGTAATGCCTCCTGCCTTGTCTCTGTTGCCCAGGATTGTCTTTGCTATTCTAGGTCTTTTTTTTCCAAGTAAATTTTAAGAATGATTTCTCTAGGTCTATGATGTTCATTGGTGGTAGTTTGATAGGAATTGTATTAAATTTGTGAAGCAAGTTTGGGAGTATGGCTATTGTCATGATGTTGATTCATCCTATCCAGGTGCAAGGAATACCTTTCCATTTTCTGAAACCTTCTACAATCTCTTTTTTTAAGAGTACTGTAATTTTCCTTGAAAAGATCTTTGACTTCCTTGGTTAAGTGAATTCAAAGGTATTTCATTTTCCGCGGTGCTATTGTAAAAGGTATTATTTCTATAGTTTCCCTCTCAGTGTGTTTGTTTTCTGTGTAGTGGAATGCTATTGACTTATGGGTATTGACTGTATCCTGCTATGCTGCTGAATTTGTGGAGCAATTCTAGTAGCTTCTTCATGGAGTTTTTTGGGTCTTCCAAGTAAAGTATCATGTCATCTACAAATAGTGATAATTTAAATTCTTCTTTACCTATTTTTATTCCCTTTCCTTCTTTTCTTATTTTTATTCCCTTTACTTCTCTCTCTTTTCTAATGGCTATAGTTAATGATTCCAAAACTATATTGAATAGGAGGGTTGATAGAAGACATCCTTGTCTTGTACCAGTTCTAAGATCAAAAGATTTCAGTTTTTCCCCATTTAGAATTATACTAGCTGTTGGGTTGTCATAGATGACTTTCATCAAATTGAAGTAGAGGCTTTCTATTCCATTTTTCTGTAGGGTTTTGAACATGAATGAGTGTTGAACTTTGTCAAAACCTTTTCTGCATCCATTGAGATGATCATAGTGTATTACATTTATAGATTTTTGAATATTGAACTATCCTTGCATCCCTGGAATGAATCCTACCTGGTCATGGTGTATGATCTTCTTGATAATTTGCTGTATTCTATTTGCTAGAATTTTATTGAGGATGTTTGCATCTTTGTTCATGAGGGAGATTGGTCTGTAGTTCTTCTTCTTAGGTGAGTCTTTCCCTGATTTTTGCACTTGCCTCCTGGAATGATTTGGGAAGATTGCTCCTTTTCAATTTTCTTGAAGTGTTTCAGGAATATAGGGCATATATCTTCCATAAATTTCTTGTAGAATTCAGCGGTAAATCCATCATTGGACTTTTCTTTGTCAGTAGGTGTTTTCTTACATCTCATATTTCATTGGCTTTTAATGGGCTATTGAGACTGGTTAAGTCTTGTGATTTAGTTTTGGTAATTTGTACCTTTCTAGGAACCTGTCCATTTCTTCTGTGTCTTCTATGCTGTGAGAGTAAAGGTTCTCAAAGTAACTATTGACAATCTTCTGAATTTCCACTAGGTCTGTGGTGATTACACCCTTTTCATTCCTTATTGCTTGTGTTTGAATTTTTTATTTCCTCTTTTTGATGAGGTTATCTAAGGGCTTATTGATTTTATTTAATCTTTCGAAGAGCCAGCTTCTTGATTTGTTAATTCTTTGAACTATTTTCTTTGTCTCAATTGAGTTCATTTCTGCTCTAATTTTTATGATTTCTTCTTGTCTTTGGGCTCTGTGTTTGGTTTGTTCTTCCTTTTCTAGTTGTTGGAGGTACAGCATTAATATATTTATTTGTTCCTGTTCTGCTTTCCTAATGTGTGAGTTCATAGCTACAAATTTTCCTGTGAGAACTTCTTTTACTGCATCCCATAAATTCTGGTAAGTTGTACTTGAAGTTTCATTGAATTGTAGGTATTGTTGAATTTGTTGTTTGATTTTATCTGTGACCCATTCATTGCTAAATAGGGTGTTGTTTAATTTCCATGTATTTATGGGGTTTTTCTGGTTTCTTTTGTTGTTTTTTTCCACTTTCATTGCCCTGTGGTCAGATAAGAGGCATGGGATAATTTCTGTTTTCTTGCATATACTTAAGCATGACCTATGGCCTTGAATGTGGTCTATTTTAGAAGATGACCATGTGCAGTTGAAAAAAATGTGTATTCAGCTGTGTTTGGGTGGAACACTCTGTATTTGTCCACTAAGTCCATTTGTTTCAAGCTCTTGTTCAGTTCTGTTACTTGTTTCCTAATTCATTGTCTGGTTGACCTACCTTTTTGCGATAAAGGTGTGTTAAGGTCTCCTTTTAAGACTGTGGTATTGAATATTAGATTTTTCATGTCTATTAAGACTTGTTTTATTTATTTGGATGTTCCCATGTTTGGTGCATAGATATTTATGAGTGTTACCTCTTCCTCTTGAATTTTTCCCCTAACCAGTATATAGTGGCCTTCTTTATTTCACTTGATCCTTCTTGGTTTGAAGTTGAGAGTGTCTGAGAACAGGATTGCTGCTCCTGCTTTTTTCTGATGTGGTTGGCCATGTAGTAT
Organism: Ctenomys sociabilis; assembly: GCA_004027165.1. Taxonomy (NCBI): domain Eukaryota; kingdom Metazoa; phylum Chordata; class Mammalia; order Rodentia; family Ctenomyidae; genus Ctenomys; species Ctenomys sociabilis. Next base: position 46,572 of record PVKA01004086.1, on the reverse strand, counting down.
TCTTTTCCATCCTTTGACTTTAAGTATTTAACTTCTCCATCAAACTTCAAGGAGAGTTTTGCATGGTATAGTAGTGTGGGCTGAAATTTGTTTTCATAGAGGATTTGAAGTACTGTGCTCCATGCTCTTCTTGCCTTCATGGTTTGTGAGGAAAAGTCGACTGTAATTCTGATGGGTTTTCCTTTGAATGTAATCTGTTTCTTTTCTCTAGCGGCTTTCAGTACGTTATTCTTGTGCTGGATTTCTGGGATCTTGACTATTATGGGTTTCAGTGTGTTTTTACTTGGGTTGAAGTTATTTGGTGTTCTGTATGCTTCAGTTACCTCAATGTCAGATTGTTTCCTCACATTTGGGAAGTTTTCTGCTATTACTTCTGTCCATATTCTTTTCATGCCATTTATATTGATTCCATCTTTCTCATTGAAGCCTATTAGTCTCACATTGTTCATCTTTGCATTGCCTTGCAGGTCATGATTTATTTTTTCCTGCATCCTAGTTGTTTTTAAGAGATCTTTTCTTAACTTTTCACTAGCTGCACCAGCATCTTCAAGATCTGGCACTCTGTCTTCACTTTCACTCAAATGCAGGCTTATTGTTGAGATTTTAAGTTTCTCTATATCTGTTTGACTCTGCTTCATGTGATCTATTTCTGTTCTGTATTGCTTATTGAATGAGTCTATCATTTTTCTAATCTAACATATATATATTTTTTATCAATGTCTTCTTTAGAAGCAGCTATTAATTCTTTTACTGCAGAGGTTTTTCAGGTTGTGTTTCCTCCATATGTTTCTGTATTTGATTCTTTACTTCAAATGCTATGAATTCAGAGATTTCCTTTTTATTTCATAAATTAATTCTGCTCTGAGTTCCTCTATACCTTTCTGCTATTGTTTCTTTACTTCCGACACTATTAATTCATACATTTCAGCTGAGCTAGTGTGCTCTGAACTTATTCTTGGTGAGTTTGAGGCCTGAAATTACATTTTGCTTCTTGTCTTTGTCATTTCGTATACCTCTGAATTTTGACCTTTGGTGTACAGCTCTGGTGCAGTTATAACCTTAGCACCTACTGAAATTTAGGTAAAAATCTATTAAGTTTGAGTTTATCCAGTTATACCTGGCTTGGGTGTAGCTCTTGTGTTAAGCTCCTTCCTGCTGCAGCCCTTGGAAGTGCACCTGTTGTGCCCTTCTGGCACATTAGTGAATCTATGGTGCTCCTGTGTTGTGCCTCTGGTCCAGGGGACGCAGGCCACTGCAGAAACTCTCCCACACACTAGCTGGACCTGGGCTTGGAGTGAATGGGAGGGCTGGAGGTTTCCCCAGAGAGCAGGGCAGAAAGGGTCCAAGAATGTGATGAAGGACTCACTTAGAGGCTGGCCTGCACTCCATCTGCCAGCACAGGGAAGAACAGGAGCTCATCCCCACACTCGCTGGGCCTGAGCTTGGGCCAGATGGGTGGGCTGGAGGTTTCCAAAGAGAGTGAGAGAGCAGTGTGGAAAGGGTCCCCAGAATATGGCAGCAAAGTTCACTCAGGGGCTGGCCTTGGCAAGATCTACCAGCACAAGGGAGCGCAGGAGCTCACCCCCATACTTGCTGGGCATGAGTGTGGGCCACACAAGTATACTTTTTAATAAAAGAATCTTTGAGTTCAGTGATATATTGCCTTGACTCTTTGATGTTGTCAAAAAGTCAATAATAAAGCACACAAATTGAGAAACAATGTCTCTTAAATTGTAAACCATTACTATTACCCTCATCACAATCAGTACAAGTATGACATGATATAATTTTGTTTGTACTGTCAGACCACACCAGATTAGAAATAATGTGGGTCAAAATAGTGTTTGCTAAATAGAATTCTTAAAAATCTGCACCTAGTTTTAGTTTTCTCATCTGTACTCATTGCTACAGTTCCTAAACATATTTTACCCATTCTTACAAGTATGGATCTTGGCAACTACACGACATACACCATTTTCCTCTTCTGCCTGCTGTGGCTTCCTGTCCTCATTAGTGCTCATGATTCCAAGTCATCTGTTAGAGAGCTACTACCTCAGGTGGCTTTGCCAGAGACATTGTGAAACTGCCTCCCAATACTGCTAGTGCTTCTTTCCCATGGGTTGGGACCCTATGATATGTGGAGGCAATGTAATCATCACTTTTATGTCTCAACTTGCAAAAACTCTTTCTGTTTAAGAACTAAAAGATACTGTAGTAGGTAACATGAGGAATATGAGTATGATCCATCTGAGAGTGATTACAAGATTGAAACTTCCAAAACAAAAATCATGTATAAGAATGTAATTAGCAGAAAATTTCCATATGGAGACCCCAAAGAGTGGATGGTCAACTCCCACTAGACAATTGATTGGTAGTGTGCACATGTACTAGAGCAGGAGAATCACCTGAGAGCTCAAGACAAGCCTGGCCAATGTAGGGAGACCTCATCTTAGATGTAACACAAAGCAAAAAAGCAAAAACACAAGCAAACAAACAAAAGAACCAAAACTCAACACAAGTTTTCCTAATTTCACTATATATATATATATATATATATATATATATATATATATTTCCTGCAAATTAATTTCCCAATATTTATCTTTAATTTTTGCTCAGATTTGACCCCACTTTTTCTGTCTACAGAGTATCTTTCAGTTTTGTTTCATTGCTTAGATTCTTTGAATTATATCTACTTACTATAATAGTAAATATAGAGTAGGAAATATTTGATACTTTAATGAACACTACTTTTTGGGTCTGGGAAAATAGCTCAGTAGCTTAAGCACCTACCTGGCAAGCCTGAGGTCCAGAGTTCATTCTTCCTTACCTTCTTTAACCTCTTCTAGATACATGCTCAAACAATTGAGTTTTTACCCACTGAAGCTTTGATATATTCTCTGACATGTATCATATGGGCTTCTATCACCTCTCCTCTAGTCAACATAGGCAATATGATAGAAAAATATGTTAAATATTCAAGTTTAACAAAATTTACTACAGCAAAGGAGGTATTCCCTCAAAATAACCTCACACTTTAAACGCATTTATTGTACTGTTCTTGCCAGTTTTTGAGCAATTCTAGAAACTTCCTTCATGATTATCTTTAGTTGTACAGTTTGGATACGTCAGAGTCCTGAATAGTTTTGAAATATTTACCTTTCATTTTCTTTGGGGCCAATTCACAGCACCAGATCTAGTGAGTAAAGTGGATCAAGACACATGGTAATGTTTTCATGAGTCTGATATCCATAGGATAGCAATTGGCAGCAGTATTCACCATAAATTTGTTCACATCTTGTTAAGATTCTCATGGGAAAAAAAACAGCTTCAAGAAGTGGTAAGATTCATAGGATAAACATATTTAAAGCAGGGGGGAAGTATTTGCAGGTGTTTCCACAGCAATTTGACTATTCATGGGTTAAAACTAAAATGCCACAGAAAAGTCTCATGTTCAGAGCTGGGACATGCCCAACAGGTCAGATAACTGGGGCATGAAATAAAAGGATGTATTCTCATCCTTGGCTTTTCTTTTTGTTTCCTGGCCATCATGCAATGAATAGCTTTCCCCTGCCATGTTGTTTCTGTGCTGAAACTAGTCAACTATGGACCCACTACTGAAATTGTGAGCCAAAACAAAGCCCTCCTACTTTAAATTGCAGATCATGGGCAATTTTGTCCCAGTAATCAGAAAAGGAGAAATAAAAGAATTTAGTGCCAGGAGTGGGGTCATTGTCTAAGGCAGAAAATTGGTACTAGGAATGGGGCCATTGCTGGGAATATACCTGACCATATGGTTCAGAACCTTTGGAAATGGTTTGTAGAAGTTTGGAAATGTTTGAGATGTTGACTAGAGAATCTTAGACCATTATGGGTAATAATGATGTGTAGTATGATCAGGACTTAGAAGACCAGAATGCTGAGAGGAATATGGATAATAAGGTCAGGCTCAGGAGATTTCAGTTCAGAACAAGTGCTCCACTTGCTCTACAAGTGCTCCACAACTGGACTAAATGCCATAGGTATTATGCTTTGGAAAAAAGTTGCCTACATTTGCCCATGTCCTGAGACTTTGTGATAGACTGAATTAAGGCCAGCAGACCAATTTAGCTGAGGGAATTTAAAGGCTGCCCAACATTCAGTGTGTAGCATGGGTATTGTGGGCTCCTTTTTGGCCAGATTTACTGCCAGAAGCAGGATAAAAAAGAAGAGCCAAATAATCTGAAGATTGGTCAGAAAGAAAAAACTTGTCAAGTAGAGCAAAGGAGACTGTAATTGCTCAATTTAGTATTAAAGAATCCATGTAGTCTGCATCAAGACAACAAGAAAGATGGCTTACCAGCATCTCAGAAATAGGCAGTGACTAACCTCTGTAGACTCAGGAGTGTAATAGGATAAAGGTAAATTTCTTTGACAGAAATGATGAAATGAAGCTTTGACTTTGAGATGAGAACCCTGCAGTGGCCTACTCTGGAAGGGTCCCATGGAGTCTTTGATTCACTGTGCTCAGTCTTTCAGGCACTCTTCTCATGGTGCAAGGCAGCTGGCAAACTTTGGCATTATCTATTTGATACCTGCTTTACACACTTTCAGAATGGAAGAGTTGTGGGTCATGAAGACTTCCAATGAGAGGCCAGGTGGTGTGTTCTAAGAGGGTAGGGTGTGATGCTGTGAGAGTGAATTGGAAGTCAAAGCAATACCTGAACTGTTAAGACTTTTATACTTCTTATGGATGGGCTGGATGATTTTGCATAATGAGATGGACCTGAGCTTTTGATGGGGTGGGGACTGTGTGTTTTAATTTAGATCTAAAATATGCCCCAGAGCCTGACATTTCCAGGTGAGGCCTTGTCAGGTTTGAGTCACTGGTAATAGGACTTAGAACATTGTGTTATGGACCCTGCTTCTCTCTCTCTCTCTCTCTCTCTCTCTCTCTCTCTCTCTCTCTCTCTCTTTCTCTCTGATTCCTGGCTGTCATATAGTGAAAAGCTTTCTCTCATTTTGCAGATCTGCCATCGCATTAACTGTGGAGCCAGTTAAACATGCATTGGCTTCTCTGAAACTATGTCCTAACCATGGAACTTAACTGCTGAAGAGTTTTTTAATGTAATGAAATTTTTATAAGCTTATATATTTTATTTATTTATTTTCATGTATTTGGTATAGAGTCTTACTACGCAGGTCAGATTCATAGTGATCCTCCTGTTTTCAGCTTCCCCAGGGCTGGGATTACAGGTATGCATCACCACATGCAGTCTCAGTGGCCAGGTCAGCATGCCAGAAGGCAGAGCCAGTGCAGCATGCGGTGCTGGAAATTGAACCCTGGTTCCTGCACTTGCCTAAGCAGGTGCTTATTGTGCTGAGCTATCTTGCCAGCCCTTTGAAATTTTTAATTTAAACATTCACAGTATGGTTTGATCACTTCTTGTATCTGTGATCCTTCCATTTTCTCTCTTCAGAGATATTTGTGGTCAAGCTTGTGCCTTTATAATATGCAGAATCAAGTGCAGACAGACAAAGACATATTCTTTCACTAAACTAGCACTATGTATTGATCCTTCTTTCTGCTCACCTTGAATGTTTCATGATAATAAATTCCAGGCTCTACGACCAGATTCACACACTCCGACCTTGAACCATATTCATTCTTCTAACTTTCTTTGCCTCTTTATCTGGCTAGAACCTACATACAGAGGTCCTCAACCAAAGAATGCATCAGAGCATAAGTGACTTTGGCCCCATAATGTGTCCTCTGGGGAGATGGAATTCTTGGAACATTTGGTGTGCTTCCCTCCTTTGTTTACAGAGGCCAGAAGCGAGGACATAAGGCTAGAGGTCTGCTGTTAGATGCACAGGAACCAGTCTAAGGTCAAGTGGAAATTTTTCTTTTTGAGCAGCTGTTTTTAACTACAGTTAGGGAAATACATAAATGAATCAGAGCCTCTCAGGTTCTAAAGAGAATATTTATTTATCTCTCATCTTTCCATATCATAAAAAAGTTGACAGGATTATAGTGAAGTGAAACTTTGAGAAAAACTGGGGAGTATGAGAAATATGAAATATTAAGGCAAGCAATTTGGTACTGGAAATGAATTTTTCATTTCTCTAAAAGGAGCTAATATTTACCAAGTAGCTAACATATGCAGGTGTTATGATTTTTTTCCTAATCTCATATCTACTTTAGGCCTTTATTAAACTTAATCCTCCATTACACTCATTATTCTTGATGTCTGCATAGTAAACTAATAACAGATTTTTTTCCTTATTATTAAAACAGCAAATATTTCATTAACCACAAAATTTAATTGTTAAGTAAATTGATAAGTTCATATAGTTTGTCAGGATATTTATTAAATAATGCAAGATACTCAAAATGCATTTAATAAATCGTCCATAAAGTTATCATAAGCATACTTTAAAAACATGAAACTGAAATATAAAAATGCTTAGGCAAATTTGCTGTGCATCCTTAAATTGTTCTCAAAGCAGTAAAATTTTATACGGTACCTAATAAATTTAAAATGTTCCAATTATTTGAAATGGTTATTCCAAAAGTTAAGTACATGTGAGATGTGATTTAAAAATCCAATGACTATTAAATGAAAATCAGAAACATAATAGTAAAAGACACATTACCATTAATTTTCCCCTCATTTCCAGCACATTTATCTTATTTTTTTCTTGCCACTTTCTGATGCAGTTCTGGAATTCCTCTTTCACGAGGGTCTTTAGTTACTCTGTCATAGCTGCTTCACTGTAAATTAACAGCACATTTAGCTTTCATGGTCGTGTTCACTTTGGGCAAGAGCCTGGAGTCACATGGAGCCACACATAGTACATAAGGCCTGTGAGGACATGCCATAATGTTTTTATTTGATTGAAATTGCCATAAACACTTTGAATTGCTTTAGGATAATAAGGCCGCTGCAAAAAGATATTTGCCAGAGAGGACTTCCAGAACTGCTTCAGAAAATGGCTCAAAAGATGGAAATCCTACTCTAAGTGAATTGGGACATTTTGAAGGGAATTAATGACAATGTAGTTTTGATAAAACAGTTTTTAAAAAATTAAATCTTCACTATATTTTTATCACATCTCAATTTATTATACAGCTGAGGTGACTTTGTCATGCAGTGAACTCACTTGAAACACAGAGGTATGTTGATTCGATCAGGTATCAAGGTATTGAAATAGAGCTGTTTAAAAAGTTCTGCGCCCTGAGCTACCTCTGGATGCAGTATGTGGTACTGGTGAGACTAGGGACAGCGCCCTTCAGGCAGGAGCTGCACCCTGAGCTGGTCTGCACTTTGAGCTGTTGTGTAGTTTGCCCTCTGGCCTCTCACTGGACTCTGACTCCATGTCTTATCTTCCTCCCCATGTGACAACTTTCTCTGGTGCAGGCCTGCTTGGCTTACTTGTTTGCTCCTGTACACCTAACACTGCCTCTGAGCTTTATAATTTCTGCCCAGTGCTCCTGCCAACCTGGGTGCAACAACTTGTGAAATAGTCCATGGGTGATACCTGACACAGAGACCATGTGTCTCTCAGGGAAAAGATCAAAGCGCTCCCCACATCTGACCTGGTGCTGGCTGGAAGGGCTGGGTTATATCAGCAAACAGTCACTACGCGGTGGGGGCTTGCTCAAGGCCATTGCTGACAATTTAAAATGAGGCATATTATTGGAAATTGAAGTAGCTGGTGGCAGATAACGAGTAAATTAGGAGGCTGCTGGAGAACATGTGGGATTTGTTTTTGGATAAATCATTTATAAACAACATACCACTTGAAGAAGTAAGGCTGTATTGGCAGTTTTAAGTCCACAGATCACCTAGAGGCTAATCTGATGCCTCTGGGATCCAGTCAAAAAAGAGAAGGTTTTGTGCGCTAATGGTAGAGGTTCTTATGATATACAAATGTTAGAGATTGAAATTTATACTCCTCGAGTGTTGTCTTGTATTTATTGGCTAAATACTTAGCACGAACCAACCATGAGGGTAGACAACAACGCTTTTTATTTATTTATTCACTCTTCGGCAGCTCTTTAGAATAAATTGTAGAAGATTTCATGATTCATTCTGGGGAGAAGCATTAGTATTTGGGGCTTATTTTTTAACCAGTGCTATCCATTCATCCAAATTATAGACCAAAATGTTATTAAGAAAAAGTAGTCTGTAGTAAAAGACTTTAATGGAACATAGCTGCGACTTTCAATAATATTGTAACATCTTAATAGCAATAATGTTATTTTGGCCACAAGAATTCCACTGAGAGAATTTATTACTAAATGATTAATTATTATAATTTATTATTAGTAGATAATTAAAATGTCAAAATTAGATAAATTAAATTAGACATGCACCTTGTATATATCTGATAAAAGTGCAATATAGATATGATCTCATTTATGTGGGTATTTTATTCCTGCTTTACAGTTTAGAATATTGACTCATAGCAATATTAAATAATTTGCCTAAGCTCCCGTAGCTAATAAGGGGTAGAACTAGAATTTAAATCCAGCTATATTTTTTCTATCTATAAAATGGAGAAAATAATAACTAATACACAGGATCCTTCTAGGGGCTCAGTGAAACTGCATACAATGAAGCGTTCTGTAAGCATAAAAGTGACATACAACTGTTTGAGATCATTAATATTGTTGATGGGCTTTGTAATAAACAACCGTCCTTTGCCCTTGGACAGCTTGAAGTATGGAGGGACACTCTGAGGAATTTTTCTTCTCCACATGGCTTCATCAGATCATGAAAATGAAGTAAAAGAGGAACTCTAAGTTGACAAGAAGCTGCCTCTGGACCACCGAGTTCTGGCTTGGAAACAAAACCCAGTGCTGTTAGTGGCAGTGAGGGGGAGAGACCTGTGAACCCCAGGACTGTCTGCAGGGTGAGAAAATCACCTGGGAGAGGGCCGCTTGCTTCAACGTCAGGTTTGCTAATTAGTTTTACAGAAAGCAGCTGTGTTACACTGCCCAAGGGGTCAACAGCTGCACATTTTCCAGTCCACCTCTATGTGAGTCAAATTGTTTAAAAGCAAACAAATATTGGTTGGTTTTATTTTGTTCCAGTAAGCAAATGCTAAATCCATTCCTTAGGCCTTTGCATTTCAGGCTTATGTCTTGGATAATTTATTCCCATCGATACTGATAGGTAACAATCACAAACCACAACCAAAGATATTTATGAGAAAGAACTCGCAAATTCTTTCTGTGAAGCTATGTCTTGTATAACCTGCTAAAAAAGGCAGGAAATCATAGCATATGTTACAGAAATGCCTTTTATTGAAATAACTAAAACTCTAGAATTCTACTCTCAGCTTACAGTTTCAATTCCTGGAAATGTTTCATTAAGATTTATTTATTAATTATTATCAAATAGTGGTTTACTCTGTTGTTTCTATCATAAACTATCAAATAATAGTTAATAATTTACACAGGTTTTTACATATTTGATGTGCTCACTGCTAGAAGTTGGACATTATTATCCTTGGGCTGCATGGAAGGAGGCAGTTTTTCCTCCCATTTGGGATGAGACAGGTGGGAAGGCGCACAGTAGCTCTCCAGACATTCCAGAGCGCTGCCTTCACCTCCCTCCCTCATGCCCCACCCTCCTCACATCAACCCCCAGCATCGTCCCTGCATCCCACCCCATTCCACCTCCCTTTATTTTGTGAGAATATAGTACCAAGAAAATGCCACACATACTCAGAAAGGCTCACAGCCTTTCATAAGATATAAACCATAGACAGAACCTCATTTTCCCTTCATGACCTGACTTCTAAGAACATCAGAGTCTGATGTGATGAATACTTTTGAGTAGCACATTAATCTTTATATTAGTACACTTTCTTTGTTCTGTTTTGAATTTCTACTGCTACTTCATGTACCTCAAGAGGATTATTGAATATATAATTTTTCAAAATCTGTTTCAAATGTATGGAAGAGTGTGGTATCAGAAAAATAAATAAATTAATGACTAATTTGACTCTTCTTTCCTTACTTTTAGAGATAAGTGAAGCTATGTGAATTTTATAAACAGCAGAGCTGGGCCTCAGCCAATGTCTCTTGATTGTCTTGTTATTTTTTGTCCCTCAGAGCATTCCATCCCTTGAGAATAAGGTGAACTAAAAATTAATGCCCTACCTCAAGGGAGAGAAACTATCATAAATTATGCCCAAGGCTGTGCAAATCCACAGTTTTGTCTCCACTGTCTTTTTTTTTTTTTTTTTTGGTGGGACTGGGGATTGAACTCAGGCCCTTGCGCTGGCCAGGCAAGCACTTATTCTACTGAGCCATCTCCCAAACCCTACCACTGTCCTCTTGATGATCCTTATAAGCCAAAGGAAAAGCAAAAACAGACTGCTCTTGGCCTTCTCTGAAATTTCCCACATTAACTCAGGAATTTGGCACAAACCTAGCAGGGGGTAGGAGGTGGAGCAGGGTGGGGTGGGGGATGATGCTGAAGGCAGGGTGATGTCAGAGGGAAGGCGAGGGTGGCTCTCTGGAACATCCAAAGAGCTACTGTGCACCTTCCCATCTATCTCATCCCAAATGGGAGGAAAAACTGCCTCCTTTGGCGCAGACCGTACATCTCTGCCTGTTGAGACACTGCAGCAGCTGCCACCCGGCTTTCCCTGCAGCTCAGCATGAATTTTTCTCTTTGTTGGAAAGATGATATCAAAAGTCAATGCATTATTTATAGTAGTTATTTTCATCATTACATATTCACAATAATTGAAAGGTGGAAGTAGAGTATAACAGAATAGAATGGGAGGAAAATGATCTGCAGCAACTTCTAAAACACTTCAGAAATGTTCAGCTGCTCGAAGAGAACAAAATCAGAAACCAAGAAGCAAACACTGGATCCCAAAATACTATGGGAGCCATCCACATCTGCAGAGCTTTATTTCTGCTTCTATTTATTTGTCCAAAGCAATAGCATTAGTGTATTACAGAACCTGAAGGAAAATTCTCAGTTTTCTTCATGTTGCAGGGCATGTAATGAAGTTATTTACTCTCAGATTGAGTGAGCATCTTTTTTTTTTTTTTTTGGCCAGCTCAGCCCACCTTGAGAGCATGGCTGGTGGGTGCCTGGGATCCAACCTCAGTCCCCTGCACCTGCCTAAGCTTGCATAAGCAGGTGCTTTAGATCACTGAGCTATCTCTGTGGCCCCTTGAGTGAGCTTCTGATGGGTAGCCCACCATCCTAATGAGCCCAGGATCTTGAGTTCTTCTCTGACACAGCCACAGCCCCTTCAGTATCCAAGCACTGTACCACTGACATCAGCCAACTGGCTACTGAATATGTGTTCCCAGTTATAAGGAGAACTGACTGCCACATGTAGATGGATCAATCAAAATTTATCATCCTCATGAAACACAAACACACACTTTCTCTCTTAATGCATGTTCTCACTACTGTCTTCATCTACAAAGGATGGTATACTGGTCAAAACATATTTTCTAAGACAAGGCTCTAAATATTGCATATTCTATGGTAGTAATAGGCATTTAAGTTACGTAGCACAAAGAATCTTTGTTAGAGGCTGCTATGGCTTGAAGGTGTTGCCCAATGCTCATGTGTTATAAGCTTAGTCTGAAGTGTAATTTTATCTCCAGTGAGGCCTAAGAGGTCATTAGGTTATGAAGGTCTTGCCCTCATGAACAAATTAATATCGTTGTGTGAAAGTGGGCTTGTTATCATGAGAGAGGGTTTGTTATTAAAAGCACATTTGGTTCTCTCACTCTCTTGCCCTTCTGTCTTCCACCACAAGGTGACACAGCAAGAGCCTCTCCTGACACTTGGCTTTCTGGTCCTAGGGCTTCCCACCCTCTGGAACCACAGGAAATATTGTCTTCATTCTTGATTCCCCATTCCAGTATGTAGCATTATAACAACACAAACTAGACCAAGACAAAGGTTTTCAGATAAAAGAAAATATAACATTATCTTCAACACTAATACACAATAAGAATTCTAAAGGCTCTTATTGGGGGACTCCATGGCCGGTTAATTTAGTGGCTTAATGGTACCATCACTGTAATTTTAGATTCTCTCCCACATTGGGCTCATTTATGTCCTGTCAGTCCGGGAGTAAGTTAATTCACCTTAGTCCAGCTCCTGCCTGGTCACACAGTGTGCACACAGTGCCAGGTGTTGTACAACAAGATCAAGATGAAAAGCAGATCCTTTTCTCATGAGTCTCTTTGATAATACTGAAACTGCTTTCTGAAGGCATCATTAGATTTACCTTAATACTTCAATGACCATAATGATCTCAGTGCCTTTTGCTATATCATAGGCAAAGAGAATGAAATGACCAGGGTTGATTAAAACCAAGAAAAGAATAGGTTATCTGAACAAAATGTTTAGCTCTGTCCAAGTGGATGAAGCAGGGGTATTGATATTTCCTTAACAATAACAAATGTCTCATTAGTTTCACTCTTGGCCCAACTATACCTCACACCTATCATTGCCCTGTTCTTACTTGGTAGAAAGTGCTCACATTTACACAGGCTTCTCCTAAGGGAATATAATCTACATGCTCTTCAGTTAACAGCCCATTCTATGTTTAACATTTCTGGATTTTAAAAACATTTTTTGTTTGTTTATTTATTTTTAATATTTTTGTGGTACTGGGGAATGAGCCTGAGGCTTTCATACTGAGCTATATTCTAAGCCCTTTATAGCATTTTTTTTTTTTATTTTAAGACAAACTCTTGTTAAATTACTGAATTGCCCAGGCTGGGCTCTCACTTCAATTTCTCTTTCCTTAGCTTCCCAGAGTGCTAGGATTACAGGAGTGTGTCACCAACCTGAGCTCTTGGACTTTTAACCTTTACCTATACCATTCTGATTTATGAACTTTCTGAAAAACCAAAACCAAGTTGTCATTAATAGCGTAAATAATCTAAAATAGAGTAAACTTTCCCCTTAACTGCCACCAAATATCAATTCTGAAAAGAAGGCAAAGGAAGCAGCCCCCCACAGTTGCCTGGCCATTGCTGGTCTGTGGCACTTGTTAGATGAGGGCACAACAACCTTGTACATATCTTGGCCAAGGAGAGAGGATGAGGACCTCCAGCTGCACAGCCCAGTTCTCTCCTGAGAACGGACTTCCTTTGTCATTGTAGAAATGGCTCACTGAGTTTCAATATTTATTGTTCCATCCTCTTCGTAACACAGCTCAGCCAACTGTCCTAGGCTTCCTGGAGTGGAGTTGTGGCTACACAGACTGACTTTTATCCCATAGAATACAAGCACTACCACATATCACTTGCTAGCTGGATCCATAAAATTGCCAGTGTGTGCGCATACATGCTGTGCTGTTCCTCCTCCTACCTCACTGACATGTAGCTACCTGATAAGCTTAAGTGATGTGTTAAATATGGCAAAGAATCTTTCAGTTTGGATCCTTGACTTACTAGGTGGATGAAGGTTATGCCACCTACCTTTAAACTAGCTTAGTTCTGTTATGTGAATGAGAAACAACCTCATTATATTTGAGAGATTTAAAGGCTGGTTCTATTTATTACAGCACTTACCCTACCTACATCAATAAAATTTTCCTTTGTGGTAACACTGGAGATGAACATTGAGGAAAATGTGTTTCCTGGGGCTACAGCTTTAGTAGGTTATAACCTGTTGGCAAAAGTTTAGGAGCTGAAGAATTACCTCAGTGACCCGGTACTCATAGGCCATTTTTTATTAACCTTAGATTTTCTTTGGTAATACAGTTCCTGTAAGAACTCGGTAGGCTTTGGGTGCTTCCAGTTTATTCCATGGGCCAATAACACAGCCAACAGTCTTTGCTAGAAATAGACTGTGAGTCTGTGAATTCCTGACTCTATGCCAGGAACTTCTACAGGAGGCCAGTGTTCCAAACCTCAGATTAATGACCTCTGCCCTAAGGCAATTTCAAACAATAACCTTGGGTAGGAAGGCAATACTCATAATCTGATCTTTGCCATCTGGGGTTTTCTCTTTGTCAGGTAGAAATAATTTATAAAAATTGTTTAAGACAAACCTGGAAGATTGAACTTGTCTTTTTACTCAGATTTATCTGCTACTGCCAAACCTCCTGCTTTTCTCTTCAGGATGCTCTATCCTCAGTTGTAAATTGTCCCTCTCCCATGGAACTTCACTGCTAAGCATCCATAGATGCTCCTACCACTTCCCCAAGACCATTGCCTACTAGGACTGCAGGTGTGATTTAACTGATTGCTTTACTGCTTCACAAAAGGAGCCTCTATTCTCCAGCCAGCTACCAAACTTCCCCCCTTGACCCATTTTTTTTAGTCTTTGTTATTTTCAGTATCCCATTTTTATGTCAAAAACTACCAGTGTAGAATTTTTAGTTGCTAGAATAATAAGGCAAATCTGCCCAACTTATGGATAAAGTGAATTTTCTCAAAGGAAATTAGGATTCCTATGGGAATGAAACCTAGGATCTGAGATGGTGTTGTCAGTCAGGATGGCATGTGCAGGACTCACTGGATGGGTGAGCACACAGCGTCCACTCTCACCAGATACGGCCCCTGCAGCTCACGCTGCTGCCACCCTCAGAATGGAGCCCTGAGAGCTGCCTCTGCCATATATTGCTCTGGAGCATGAATTCTGTCTCCATAGTTCCTGCCAGATAATGAGAAATGTAAAGTACATGTATTGGTATATAAATCTTACTCTATCTAGGTCTTAAGCATCCAGCAGAAAAGTATAAAAATGAAGTATACATCGCGGGGCCATAATATTAAGCTGAGCTGTAAATGGCTATGGTCGACAACTTCTTCGGATAACTCACTATTATAGTGGACTGCTGGACTGTGTTGGATTGTGTCGTCGAGTTCAAGCACCTAAGTTAGTTGAATGACAATGGAGTGCCCACCTTTGACAGGTGTAGACAAAGGAAGGGGTGTAGAAAGGAAGAATCATGATGTGTGTGTGTGGACAGTACAGTGGGGATAGATAATGCTGCACCTCTCCATAATTCTATGAGAGGCAAGATTTGTACTAATGGTGGTTAGACATGATATTATGCCGGCTTCTAGTACTATGGACAACCATTAGGAAAATACCAAGGTAGAAAGTATTAATTATTGAATCTTTGATGTAATTCAGGTATAAAAAATAAGATACGCAAACAGCTACACTCTATTTACTGATAAGAGACATACGGTATAATAATGTCTGTAAGTATAATATCATGTATGCATCTTCTATGATACCAAAACATTATGAAAGCAGTTTGCAATGTATCAATTTATCAAATCCATCTTGTCAAGGTATCTTAAAACTGTCTCATTGACATTTGTACTTCAAAAAAAAAAAAAGAATTTCTTTGCCATCACACATTCCAGATTCCAATCTCATTGCCCTAGCTTATGTCTCACAGACGCTTCTAATCTACAAGAGAAAGTGGAAAAGTAAAGTGCTAACATTTTTTTCTCACACTAATTCATAGAGTAGGAGCTCCCTCAGTTCTAAAAGTAGCTCAGAGAGAGGGCAGCCAGAGGATGATGAGTTATTTCCTATTGTCCTTTTCAGCAATTTGAAAATGTACCATCAAATCCCGTCTTTTCTAGCAGAAAGTTACAGCCTACAATACATACTAATTCACTCAATGAATGCTTCCCATGCATCATATTCAATGAGTAGTTGAGTTTATGTTCTTTTTATGTCTTTGAGAGCAGAAATATCCTTTTACTAGATATCATCTCTGCTTGATGCTGCTAGGAGAATTCCTAAAATGATACCGAATCCACGCTGATGTATATTCTTTCAAAAGTTTACTTAAATCTTCCCTATTATCAGGAGTTTTTCAGCAGGAAGTGAGCATATGGAAGTATCATCTTCATTATAGTCCACCTGGATTAGAATTTAGTTAGAAACACTGTAACAATTTCTCCAAAATGTTTACACATGGGCCAGGGCAAAGGCCACTGAAGCCTAACACTGTTCTAGGACAAACTCTCACCTCAGCTTGAGCCAGCCCTTCTAGCTCAGCCTCAGTGTTTCTTTAAGATCTCAGTGCTAATTAATTCTGTGATATCTCCTAGCCTAACCCCAAAGAACCCTGTCCCCACACACAGACCTGGGCAATCTATTCTCTATATATTTTTATACTCATGATTTTCTGTATTTCCATTACTCAGACTAGCTTCTTACCGTTTGTTCTCTTGCAATATTTTATATTTTGAAATAATCTCATTTTGTGTTAAGAAAAATTCCATCACCCTGATCAATTATCTTCCTAGATGACTCACTATATCATCTAGAAATTAATTTGAGCTTTGGTTTCTTCAAAGCGTATACTTTCCTTTAACCTTTTCAACTAAAACTAATTATTCCTCTCTTATAGTTTAGATCTAGAGTGTTTGCCAAAAAGCTCATGTATTCACAGATAGAGCTTTTGTGAAGTGATTAGATCATGGTTGCTATACTCAACAGTAGTCAACTGCTGTAGAGTTCAGAGCTGAACGTGCTGCTAGAAAGTAGGGTTGGTTCAAAAGGGCTGGGTCACTGTGGACAGGACCTAGAAGGTTTGACCTCCTTCCCTGGCTCCTCCCTTCCTTCTTGTCTTCCTGGCCACCATGATGCAAACAGTTTTCCTCGGCCAGAGCCTTTGACTGTGCCCTTTATGCCCCTTGGATCCAACTGACCATGCATTTAATCCTCCAAAATTGTAAGCTAAATTAAATGACTTCACTTTTAAATTGTTGGTGTCAGGTTGTGTGTCAGTCATAGGAAAGTAATACAAGCGTCTTTCTTTCTTTATTTCTTTATTTCTTTCTTTCTTTCTTTCTTTCTTTCTTTCTTTCTTTCTTTCTTTCTTTCTTTCTTTTTCTTTCTTTCCTTCTTTCTTACTCCTTCCTTCCTTCCTTCCTTCCTTCCTTCCTTCCTTCCTTCCTTCCTTTCTTTTTTGGCACTGGGTATCAAACTCAGGACCTAGCACTTGCCAGACAGGTGCTTATGCCACTGAACTATCTCCCAGGCTAGCATTCTCATTAACACTGGGCTTTGGTACATGTGTAGGAGTGAGAAGGAAGAGAAGGGAAAGCCCAGACTACTTCCAACTTGTGCCTCTGTGATAGCACAGTATTCTTTATCCTGTGACGGCTCGTTCCCAGTCAACAAGCATCTATAGTTACATGGAAGTTTTCATCTCTCTTGCATTATTGGTTTAAATCACATTTCCTTTTACTCAAAATCTAGCCATTACTCTGGAAGACCTGTTTGTCCAAGGGAATGAATACCTGACAGTCTCACTTCATGGTACTTCATCGTCTCACCCCAGTAACCCACTGCCCTCATTCAACCTTGTGTCCATGACTGCTGGAGGGTAATTTCCCCAAGGACTTCTTTGACACTGTAACTTTTAACTCAGATTTCCTATTCCTCATCATAATTCCTGTTTTACTATTCTTTCTCTTTCTCTTCTCTCTTTCTTTCTATATTTCCTTTCTTCTTGGTCCTTTTGAGACAGGGTTTCACCATGCAGTTCAGGCTTTAACTCTCTTTGTAGCAAAGGTTGGCTTCAAACTCACAGTGATCCTCCTGCCTTAGTCTCCCAAGGGCTAGGATTACAGGCGTGTACTACCATGCCTGGCTGTACACTGATTAATTGACTGTACTCAGACATTCAGTTGCTTAATTTCTTGATTTTATCCCAATTTTGTTAGTCAATTTATGTTCTCATTTTCTTTCTTGTCTAACCTAAACTCAGGGACCTAATAACTTATTTTCTTATCAATAGTCTCAACTCTTTTGCCTCATTACATTTATATCTTTTCTTTCTCCCATCTCCTCAGGAGAATCTGTGCTTTATATCAATCTGTGTACTTCGTTACCCACTCCACTCAGATTCACACATTAGGTACTTAATGAATATTAAATTAATTAAGCTGATTGTACTTGTTGCATTAGTTAGCACCACTGACTTTGACCACTGAGGGGCTGAACACTGTAGCTGCCTTTTGGTTAGTGGAAATCTACTGCAATAGGTTTCCCACTATAGCCAGTTCCAAAACATCTTTCTTGATCTCTCTAACAATACACTGTTATCTATGGTTAGTAACCAGAAACTTGACTTATCTGATATGGATTATAATACTTCTTTTCAAAGTTTTAATTAACTTCTATTCTAGGAGATAGAGGAAAGGTGAAAATTGATTCTTTACATCATTAGCATTATCTAGAGCTCCCACCATCAAAGCTGAGTTTTGAATTCTGAATAAAGAAAGACTCTACTGGGAAGAAAAAGAGGAAATTTTAGGCAAAACTCCACACAAACTCAAAGGGTGTGAAAGAGTATGGTATATCTGGGGGAAGACCAAGGAAGGCGAGTCACATTTTATTACTGCTTAGTTTTACTTAACACTGCATGACATGCTTTATATGCTTTATATATACTACTTAGCAAGTGGCCCAGCAAGCAGTTTGGTGAACTTGAAAACAGGAAACTCAGAAGAGAAAGCTGATGGAAAATGATGTAGGGAAGTTGGAGAGTTAGTATGTTCCATGATTCTCAGAGATCTTAGAGGAATTTAAAAGCCTTTAGCTTTACTTCTTTCCATTAAACAAGTAATGACATGTTCATATATTTTGGGAGTCAATAGAGCTAGATTATTCATAATGTTAAGAGAATTCTAAGCTATTTGATGACACAAAATCACACGTATCCACATTACTCTTCCCTCAGAATCTACTATTGTGTTTGGTATACAGCAGAGGTGATAAGTGCACCTAAAATAATGACAGAGGCCGAGCACAGGTGAATGACCTGGGCTGCCAAGGTGCAGGTGGAAAACAGAGGCTGGAATGTCTTGGAGTAGAATGGGTAGGGATGCAATTTATGATTTAAGTGGGACAGAAATACTCTAGATAAAGGATTCAAAGCTAGTAGGTAATTCATTTGTTTTGTGGTAGTAATTCCTACTGCAATTCTTTTTCATTCTTCTATTTTTATAAATGCATAGCTCTGCCTGGTGCCCAGCATCCAGTCACTATGTGGGGTGCATATTTTGTGAAGGAATAGGAGATATGCAGCCTGATTCTGCACCCATGTTTGGTTTCCCCAAATCTCCACCCAGTGGGTAGCTGCACCCTACATTATTCCAATGCAAGTGTGCTGGTAAGAATAGTTTATGCTTTCATTACCTGCATTGAAAACCAGAAACAGGGGCCAGGGAGATGTTTCAGTAGAATAAGTGCTTTGCTGGCAAGCACATGGGCCTGAGTTCAATCCCCAGTTCTGCTATAATAATAATGATGATAATAATAATAATAATAATAATAATTAATAATAGAAAACCAGAAACAAACATAGAGAAAAGAAGGTTCTCTTAAAAGGCAAAGGGTAAATAAATGTGGATGGCAGCATTCAGCAGTGTCTGCCACAGCTCTACAGAAAGAGAAGGTGAAAGTGTATCCTGACAGCTTTGATTATTTCTGTCTTAGAAACACTAGAGCTTTTTCTTTTGCTCCTTTGTGAAGTTCACGAGAATACAGGGTTCATACTGATATTAAATTTCAGGAAATTGCATGAGGATGTGATAGAAACACAGATAATCTCACAGTAAATGTTTATTTCACTTAGGGGCTAGTTCATCTCCTTAGTTGTTGAAGCCATCCACTTCCTTCCTTTATATGTACTTCAATACAAAGGCCAAGACTGAGCCCAGGAAAACCCCTCTGCTGGCAGGAGCTCTTTGATTAGACCCTTGTCAGTCCCAGAGTCCTCTTGCCATACTTTGTTTCACTAGTGACCCAGTGAAGGAACTGGCACTCATTTTTGCCTGACCTCATCTTCACTATTACTAATATGTTGTAAACTGTTATTTTTTAGATACCATTTTACTTTCTACCTACTAGGACTTTTGCTTTATCCTCACAAGTGAGATTGTGGCTGTTATGCACGGCTTCTTATCATTAAGAACTTACTGCATCAGCTGTGTTTTATTCTGTGAGCAGTAGATATTTCCAGCCCTTCATTTTTACTTCCTTTGCACCTTCCCAAATATAGTTTTCCAGCCTGCATCATGAAACAAATTACTCAGGTCCAAAAGCTTTTTATTCTAAGACCCACGATCTTTGGCCACTGAAGAGACCAAAGTAGCAAGAGCCCAGTGGACAGATGCAGAGGCTAAGCAGCATGCTATTAACAGAGAAGAAGAAGCCATGCGGCGATTCACATGTATAATCAACATGGTTGATTTGTTCTGTCCTAGAGGAGCCATGGTTGCTTCTCTGACAATAATATAAGGAAAAGCAAGGAACTCCTACTCATCACGGCTCTGTTGGAACACCAGTACTACGTACCCATTCTCCTTGTAGTATGAAGAAAAATGTAGAAATAAAAAGATTTAAAAGAATGTAGACATACTATCTTGCCTGAAGATGTACTGAAAAATCATTATCTATGAGTTTAGTTGGTAACGTAACATCACCTTGATCTCCATTCGAAGACATACTGATGCCATGGCTCTTCTGCCAGCTGGTTTAATTCTGTGTAGTTTTTCAGTGGTGTGCGACACTTAGGTTGCTATACCAAGATGACCAGTGTAAAATACCATACTCCGTGTAGCTAAAATACTAACAGTTTTATCCCTCTTGTTGCTATGAGTGAGTGGAGTTTTAATTCAGAATTACTTTAATATGGCCTAAGAAATGAGATTGCAGGTGTACAACCTGCTCTCTTCAAATAGCCCCCGGAGGCAGCATCTGGTAATATTGAGTGATTGTATAATTAACTTGTAGAAAAGGTGATGGAAATTTCTTATTCATGTTGAAAAGCAATAGCTTATAGGGGAGCAACTCTGCTTAAGTTCAGAACATGAAGGGGTATCATAGCTACAGCAAATCTGGAAGGAAATGATAAACACACCATCACGCATCATTTGCATGCTTATTTGAGACTTTCTGGCACATTTCTTGGCTGTTAGTAAGCGTTTTGATTAACTGGTTATGGAGTTATGCAATGGATTACTGCTGTGGATTTCTCCATGGAAGATAATCCCAACCTACAAATACTGAACTAATAGTTCTTGTTTGGTGTTCTTGATTGGACAAAAGGCCTTAACAAATTGCAAAGACTGTCAGAAGACAAATTGAGTTGGTTTGCTGAATTTAGGGAAATGCTTGGTCTGACAGTTAATCAATTGAAATACCTGCAATTGAAAGATTGTGTTACTAATTCTCTTCACAACTTATCTTTCTTTTCTCATTTCTTATAAGTAAAGGCTCAGAAACTACTGCCTTTGCCAATGAAGTGACCCATTTAGCATGGAGCTTTCCTTCAACAGGGATGGCTGAACAGCAAAACGTAAGGTAGCCATATCCTGCTTCTCAAAATAATTAGATTTTGCTTTGCATGATTCTTTGCAGTTCTGGTGTATATGAGCCACATATAAGTGCTGCCATCTACGTTCTGATAATGTCAAAGTAATTCTTTGAAGAATCACATATACCCCCACTTCTACATATTTTTATGGACCAATTAAGCATAATTAGTTATAAAAACATTAAAGCAATTCAGAAATCTATATGGATAGAGACAAATGCTTTGGAGGAGAACACATCAGCTCTGCACACTTAAAGTTCTGGCTTATTCAGTCAAAACAGGGCACTGTGAGCATGGCGTTGCCTTTCAATCACCCCACGCACTCAGGAACCTGAGGCAGAAGGAGCATTAAGTTCAAGACCAGTGTGGGCAGCACACCAAGAGCTTCATTTCAAACAAAACAAAACAAAAATCCAAAAGAAGAAAACCAAAAATATCAGTCAGAAGAAAACAACAACAGGAGTGGGTGTGTCATGCCTAAGAATCAGTAGGCTAGGGTTAGAGTCCCACTAATTCATAGGAATAACAAACTACCTGTGTTGAATTTCCTAATGGAAATATAATTCCTTATGAGGGAGTGATCACTGTTCCCTATGGCAATACAGTTGTTTTAAGATACAGATACTGTGGCTCTAAGGCATATTGCTGTTTTCTCTACCAAAACCTAGTAGAGGACAAGATTGGCATTAATAACATGAATGTTGAAACTTTAATCCTCTTTAATTTATATATGTTTTCTGCTAGGATTTATTTATTTATTTATTTATTTATTTATTTATTTATTTATTTATTTATGGCCTGCTCAGCCTACCCTGGGGGCAGGACTAGCGCGGCATGCGGTCTGGGATTGAACCACAACCTATGCGCTTGCTTAAGCTTCCCTAAGCAGGTGCTTTAGACCATGGAACTATCCAACCAGTCCTCCTGCTCAGGTTTCAAAAGATGACATGCTTATTTAATTACTCCAAGGCTTTTGACTATATTAGAAAAAACAGGGCCTGAAAAATGTCTTAAAAATATATCTAGTGTGAAAACACCACTGAAAATCATAATAAAACTTGTAAAATCAGGGACTGCAATTGACAATTGGAGAAGACAAAAGAACACTCTCATCTATGAAAACATTCTTTGGATTTTGATTTCATTTGACATATAGTATAAATGTATCCTTGAAATCATCTGGGAATGTTGAATATTAAATATATATTAGGTAATATTCAGAAATTATTAATTCTGTTTGGTTTGATTGTGGTGTGATATATATTCATACTAAAAATGTATCTTATCAATTTGAGATGCAAAGAGTAGCAAAGATTTCACAGTTGAAATGGCATAATGTCTGGAGTTTGCTACAATCTAGAAAACAAACAAAATATGTTGGAAGATATAAATGAAAACCAACTGACAAATGTCATAATTGGTGGATGATGAGTATAAAGAATTTTACATTATTCTTTCTGCTCCTATCTTTGCACATAAAATTTTGGTATTTTAAATCTTTGCACAATAAAACTTCAGTCTCAGTTCACTGTGTTAGAAAGGAACAAGTAAACACATTGGAAATAACTGTTTCTTTTATTAGAACTTACTCCAGGGATCCTTAACAAGGAATCTTTTTTAGAGCCACACACATAAAACCAAAGTCTGCTTTGTCTGGGGTATTTTATTTCTCTGTCCACAGTTATCAGAGAATTAAAGGATAAGCTGATTGCACCATTGTAACACGAGGCTTAAATCAAGTCAACAGTCTGCTAACACCAGACATATGGTGGTCTGCCCCTAGCTGAAGTAAATGTTAGGGGCGCAGGAAGGATTTACTTGTTTCCTCTGCAAAGGTGGAGAGAGGAAGGCCCAGGACAGGAAGCCTCTCTCTTGTCTTTCCTAGATGCTGAGGAAATCTGGAAGTTCCCTCTGACTCCTGGGAATAGTGTGTATGAGGAGGAACAGAAATCCCATTTTGCTGTGAGGAATTCACAGAGAGACAAACATTCTTGGCATTCTCATATTAGAGGAAGCAGCAGTTTCCTTACAGAAACCAAAGCACTGCTTCTGAGAAACACTAACAGACCTGTGGAGGAGCCTGAGGTGTGAGAGTACAGCAGATACATTTGGGAATTGCAGGGTTAATTACTTTAATAATTCATCCTTTACCTACACAACAGGTGCATAAGGATAGGTTCTGGCCCTAGTTTAAATTGCTTAATCATCATGGTGGTCATCTAATATGGCTAATGCCCTTAAAACAAAGGCCCATCTCCCCAAGACCACCTCCATGTTTCTCCAACTCAGCCCAGGGTAAAATTTCCTTTCTCCCTTTCTGCCCTCTCAGGGGAGACCCCAATCAGCACCCTGAGGTATATCTAAACATCCCCTTCAAACTCCACCCCTGACAAAAGGCCATCAAAGCCTCAGCCTCCCTTTGTTCCAAAGGAGAGAATTCCTTATTTTACCCATGTTCTCTCAGTGTCCTCAAAGAAATGAACGCTCCTTTCCCTTTTTCCTTCTGCCTGTTTCTATGCTGTGGCCAAGTGCCTGAAAAAAAAAAAAAACCTATCACATAGTACCTTAATACTCATAGAACCCTTCTTTTTCTCTAATTTTGGTCTGCAAGGACAGCCAACATTTTGGCCCTAGACTTTCAAGGTGAGTGAGGGCTCAGGACATAGGAGAACATGTACTGCAGTATCTTGTAATTCAGTGATGTCCCAACTTTTCTGTTCAAAGAAATTATGGGTCCACAGAGGAAAGTGATCACCAATGTAGAGCATGCCTAAGGAAAGTCACATGGAGAGAAAACATTCTCTCAGGCTTTCATAGTGAATAAATTGGTCAAGCAATGGCAACGACTCACCCACATGCTGACACTGACAAAGGATCTACAAACTGTGGTTCAGGGTTTCAGGGTAAATCCTGATGGGATTTGACTGACCTTGACAGACACAGAAGTTACATTTCTTTCTTTTTCTTTTTCTTTTTTTGGCGGAACCAGGAATTGAACTCAGGCCCTTGCACTTGCCAGGAAAGCACTTATTTTACTGAGCCATCTCCCTGGCACCAACACATTTCTTGTTATAGAGGTCTTGCTTTATCTTAGTTTTAACCACCTAGCAGAAAATTATAGAAACAAGATATCAAAAGTAAAGCCATATTAATATGCTGAGCTGTAAAAGGCTCAAGTCAACAACTTCTGACATTGCCAGTCCTATGGATAAGCCACTACTATTATGAACTATGGGACTATATTGGATTATTTTGCTGAATTCATATGCCTATAATATTTAAATGGCAATGGAATATTCATGTCTTAACAAAACTAAACAAAAAGGGGATATAAATGAAGGACCATTTTGTATCTGTATATATAAAATAGGATAGATATACAGATAACCTTCTCTTAATTCAATGAGAAGAAAGATTTGTACTAACAGTGTTTGGACAGGATATCATGTCTGCATTTTGTACTATGAATAACCAGTATGAAGACAATAATATGCAATGTATTAATTATTGAAACTGTTCTACTAATCAGTTTTGAAACTGTCTCATTGCTATTTGTTTCTCAATAAAATTAATAAAAAAAATATTCATGGAAACCCTCCTTAAGGGTATGTCTTGGGGGCGGGACATCAACTGTTGTGTTTTTCAAACTATTTTGACCATTAACTTTTCTTCCCCCAGTAACCTCCTGGGGGAGTAATATTCTTAGAACACACTTTGGGAAATGCTATCCTTGACTAAACCTCTTCATTTTCAGGTTTACATTTTGGGACAGGATCTCCCTCTGCAGTGTCAATTGGCCTCCAGCTCCTAGTGATTCTCCTGGCTCGGCCTCTAGAGTACTGTAATTATAGGCATGTACCACTATGCCTGGCTTGACCAAACTATTGTCCACTTCAAGTCTCAAGTATATAATAGGCTCATATTTTTTCTTTTGTGCCAACTATAACCAAATCAATCAGCTCTTCTAAGTGCACCAATGTATTCAGTGTCTTCTACATGCTTATATTTTACCTTGTTTTGGGGGATAAAAGATCAATAAGGCAAGTTTCTGGCCATGAAAGATCATAATCTACCAGAGGAGCCAGATGCAATGCGAATGATCTGGTTAAGTGTTCACAAGCAGGACGAAAGTGGCCTTGGCTGTGACAACTCAAAGAAGGGAGAGAACCTTAAACTCCAGAAGACAGTGAGCCTTCAAGCGCTGACCGTCTACCTGGTATCTACTCCCCACCTCCTGGGCATTTCCCTTGGCTCCTTGCAAGCAGGAGTGATCACTCCTCCTCTTTGAATCTCTCGGTTTCTGTAGAGATATTCTTGCATTATCCTGGAGGCCAACTACCAGAGAGAATTTAGTCAGCACCATCCATCCTTTGAGACAGGGCCAGGGCCAGAAGCAGGGAATGACCTGAGCCAGCCCAGTGACAGTGTCTCTCAGGTACTGTATCTGGAGTTCTGCAACCTTGAGTTTCTGCCTCCTAGAAGGCTGCACTCATTTCTGCTACTTTGAGAAAAAGGACCCTGAAGCACAGTTGGATGCAGAGGAAGACAGAGCTCAGAGGACTGTGAGAAAGAGAGCAAATGCCTTTAGATCGAGGATATCAAGGCCCAGGCTATCTCTACAGATTTTAGTTCTCTGAGTAAAAAGTTTCATTTACTGCTGAAGCCCATTTGTCTTAGCTTTTGTGTTTCTTGTACCTGTTCCATGCTAAGTGATGTCTTTCTATGTCTATGCCTTTGCCTCATTGCTCTCCAGCCAAGCTAGCTGCCTTTCCACCCATCTGGGTCCCACTGAAGTTCTGCTATCACCCTGTAGCCCCCTGCACCAGCTAAGCTCACAGCGTTCTCTCCTTCCTGTGCTACATATTTGCCCAATATTTGCATAGCCCTTGGCTGTCTCTATGTGAAAACCTGTGCACGCGCATATGCCCAGGCACTCAGGGACACGTCTTGTCTCCTATACTGATTGGTAAGCCCCTTGAACAGTTTATCTTATAAATGGGTAACATTACATGGGATGCAACGCCCTGTGATCATTTGTTGAATTAATATTAAACTTTTCCATTACACCCCATTTCAGGCAGTTCTGATCAGAACACTTGACAAACAGCAGAGCTATGACAGTCATCACATTTACCTAGCTGTGTGTCATCTTGGTATTTAACCTTGATTCTTCTCAAGTGAAGTGATCAGTCCCCTTTTTGTATGTCCATAGTTTCATCACAGCTATCACAGTATGGCTTTTATTTTTGGAGCTCTTCCCCTGCTGGTATGTAGGTACTGAGAACTTATTTAATACATCTACACAATTTTACTGTAATGTTTCCACTTTGCACTCATGTATCGTAGAGAACAGGCCAACTGGTAATATGAGCCTAAGCTGCACATTTTCTTCAAGCATTCACAAACAAAGCTTAATGGTTCAAATGTAATCTTATCAGAAAAATTTTTATGTCAAAGTTTATTGCTAGAAAATGATTTCTGTTTCTGGGTGACAACTTTTACTCAAACCACTTTTCTTGCTGTGATAAATGAATTGTATCGAATCCAAACACAAAGTAGGGCAGGAGCAGGTATTATTGAATTCTGTTAGAGCACCAAGACCCTTTGATAAATACTGAGTTCACCCGGTGTGATGGCTGGAATATGAAATGCCTTGAGTGGCGTTCCCCAGGAGATAACGTGTACTT
Organism: Ctenomys sociabilis; assembly: GCA_004027165.1. Taxonomy (NCBI): domain Eukaryota; kingdom Metazoa; phylum Chordata; class Mammalia; order Rodentia; family Ctenomyidae; genus Ctenomys; species Ctenomys sociabilis. The sequence continues at coordinate 19,537 of PVKA01004086.1, read as the reverse complement.
CTTCATTAAAGAAGTACAGCAGCTAAAGAGTCCAGCCTTCTGGTCACCTTCTTATCTCTTTCCCAGAGTTCTGCATTCTTCATGGGTTTGTATCTATCTGAGCCCTATTCCCAGGTCTTTGATGGAGCCTTTACATCTGTGCCTTTGCCTAGGCTAAACTACTTCTTCTTTTCTAAATGCTACTGTCTTCATCAGCCACATAATGTTTCATCAGTCTTCTCAGACTTATTCAGAAGTAATTATAATGTTCTTTCCTAAATCACAAAGAACTTTATACCATCATGATGATCCAACCTCTCTGTGTTGACATGCAGAACAAGAAATCTATTGATGCAATACACTGACACCTCTACAGTGCGCATTCAGGAGCTTCTTGGCTGTTAAGGGAAGTGAGAAGGCATCTCTGAGGTTGCAGGGAGCACACTGCCCACCTCAGGATAATTCAGAAAAATAAAGAAAAGAGTTCCACCAATGATATGCTTGGGAAAACTATGAAACATTTTTAAGAGCACTTAGACTATACTCAAATGAAGTTGCAGAAGCAATTTAAATACAGGGCATGTTGCTAAGATGTGATTTATGGATCCAGCAGTGTCAGGGTCACTTAGGAAGTCAGTGGAAATACAGATTCCCAGGCCCTGTGGTAACTCCCGAGTCAGAATTCACATGTCCCCAGATGACTCCTATGAATAGCAATGTTTTAAAAGCACCAACTATAAATATAAACTTTAAAACACCAAAATGTTTTTAACACTATTGCTGACAGATTTTAAATTTTTATATTGTACTAAGCTTTCTGCCATGAAAATTCACAGTAGATACTTTTCCAAAAGATAATTATAATATAGACTCTGTCAAAATAGTCCTCACAGACTGGTAGAAACAAGAAACATGTATGAGAGTCTATAAATTAGTGTGGTCAACTCAGTGTAATAAACTAGAGTGATACTAAGTCAGATATAATATTCCCACTTGACTACCACCCAAGGATGCTATAATGTTCAACATTGTTATTTATGGAAAGCAGTAACATGAATTGCGAAAGAACTGTGTAACCAACATTCTTGCAAATCATGTTTTGATGAGGATTTCCTCCAGCAAATATTTTCTCCATTATAGAATGTTCAAAAGTATGCTTGTATCAACCTTAATTACCAGAGTTCTTATAATTATGCTTGCAAGCTCAGAAAAGTAGGAAATGGGTTGCATGCACAGAAGGGTGCAAGTGTTTATGGGAGCCAAAAGCTTGTACGGTGCTTACAAGCACAAGAGTCAGTAGAATTCTACTGACCAGTAAGCCTAGCTGGAAATAAAAATATGTTTATTGCTCTTGTTTTTAAACAATATTTAACTCTCACTTTTTATATGGAAAAGCTGCAGTATTTATCTGAAAGTATAGAATAATTTTGTTATCTCAGTAAATGTACTTCAGTTTAGATATTCACTATTGAAATACAAAGCCGGCATAAATTTTACAGAGCCATATGATGCAAACATTTCAGCCTCTTTGAAAAGTCTGTGCTAAGTGCTCTTTAAATAGATACTAGTGCTGTAGAGAAGCAGCCCTACCTACAAGACATGAACTTACAATGTAACACTTATCTTTACCTAGTCTAGTCTAGGTCAAGCACTATGAAGTTAAGGATCCTAGTAGAATTTATGCAGTGCCAATATTTTCTTTGAGGTAGTTGAGAAACAAAGATAAATTACATACATATTTCTGTTCAGTTAATAATATATTAAGAAAGTCTTCATTTAGATTCTTTTCTCTCATATTTAATGGATCTTAAATGGTCTTTAAAAATTACAGGGAGAGATGAGATATTCCCAAGCCTCCTAAAACACCTCAGGAGACCAAGAACAGAGCAAGACAGCTGTACACAGCAATGAGCTCACCAGCGAGCATATTATTCAGTTAATAATAATTTTCCACTTGATCATCAACTTGGTGTGTTCTCCTCATGTTGTGGGTGTGCAGGCTTAGCGTTGTTTAAGGCCCTAGCAGTCTGGGCTGTTGCAGGGGAATTGGGAGAGGCAGGAGGGGTCAAACGTCAGTCTTGGAACTTGTAGCTTGAATTGGTGCTAAAGCTCATCGGGATGATGATTTTGACTGGTAGAACCTCTTCAGTTCACTGTAGGTCATCTAGAGTTCTTTAATGAGCACAGTTAGGCCCTCATCAGCTAGGGTTCTTGCTATGACTAATGATTAATGAAGCATTGTGGAGGGCTGAGGATATACACTAGCCGATAATGCATCTGTTACATATGCAGTCACTAGATTGAACTAGAAAAAAAAAAGACACAACAAATAGCCAACAAATATAATCTTAATGATCATATTTTTCTTAAAAAAATTTTTTTCCCTTCCGAGGTGTAGGAAATGATAATTATTTTTGGAAATGATAATTTGGTGAGGGGTTTTTTTTTATTCTCACTTTAATCTGTGGTGATGACTATAGCTCGTTTTATTTGAAACTAACTAGACTGAATCCCCGTAGCCATGTTTGGCCCTCCCCTGATGCTGATATGAGGTCTTGGGGTCTGAACCCTAGTCTGGATTTCAGGTGACAGAGTGGACAGAGTGCTCTGGCTTACTGCTGTCATTCCCGGAAGACCAAGCAGTAGCACCCAAAACTGAGACAACTTGGACCTCAGTGTCTGGAAATTCTCCAAAGCTGGTGGTGTAGCATGCATTGATGAAGGTCAATTGATGTGCTCAGGGTCAAAGAAACCTCATCAAGGTCATGCTCAGAGCCATGCATATCTTCACGTAACAACTTTAGGATTCTTTTACTCTGTCTATTCACTCACCTTTCTGCCTTTAAAGTGTCTTTTGTTATTTAAAGCACATTTTTTAAAAAGTTAGGACATGTAGAGCTTCCTAAGTATCAGTCATGATCTAAATTCATGATCTAATTGTTTATGTGGTTGACTCCTTGAATAAACTGACCCAGTAGGTATGTGCCTTGTCTTTCACAGAGGAGCAAACAGAGACACAGAAAAATGAAGTAAATGGCTTGAAGGAACCACCAGTAAATGGCTGAGATGGTGTTTAACCCAGGAGTCTGGAGAAGGAATTTATACTCTTAATTTCTGGAACCTGGTGCTATATTTTGTACTTGTGCATGAGATATCATCAAAAAGCCAAAATGTGGGATTCTCACAGAGAAAGTTTTCCAGAAAGGTTAGTTCCTCTTGTGAAAAAATGTATTTGAATATGCTGTTACTAGAGTGTGCAGTGTCCCTCATTGCTTAGGGGTTAAGGGGACAGATGCATGAGTTAGCCCTTAGCAGCTGCATGGTGACGGGCAGGCTTCATTGCCTCTCTGTGCCCTCATACAAACCAGTGTCATTGACCATGTGAGGCTTTTGAAAAATTCTCAGAGCATAGCAATTCCTCACTAAATTTTGTTGATGCCTAAATTGATTTAATATATCCAGCATTCCACGGGAACATGGCAGAAGGTAAGTAAATGTTTAAGGAATGACTGAAAGAAAGCATGACTTCAATAATTCACCCAAGTTTGATTTGCCCCAGGGACGTCTGGGGGCAGAGAGGTTGTATAATATTTTCTGGTTCCCTGCAGGTGCCAGTATGAGTCAGCAAGCTCTCACTCCGGCATTTGACAGTGACATGCTAAGCTGCTTGGGCACTGTCTTCCTGTGACATGGTCTCAGCTCTGACACATTCCATGGTTTGAGACACTGACAAACACAAACCAGGTCAGCTCTGAGGTGATTGCAGATCAGAAAGAATTACAGCTATTTACAATCACTCATTAAACATAGCACATGCAACTTCAAGTGGTCAGGCCTTACTAAATGATAGTTATTACTTTTTAAAACTGTGTCTCTATAACAGAGACAGTGTTTACAAGGTTATTCCTTTGAGACAACATAAGGTCTAGGAGTATATTTAAAATAACTAAAATAAAACAAAAAGTGTGGGTTAGTACAGCTATGGGGGTTTATCTATAGAACTCTAAGGCTGTCTTCATATTAATGAACTATGTAACAAGCCAGGTATGGTGACCCAGTACTTGGGAGGCTGAGGCAGGAGAGTCACCACGAGTTTGAGGTCAGCTTTGGCTACATAGTGAGTTCAAGGCCAGTCTGAATTACACAGTGAGATCCTGCCTAAAAAGAGTACCTCATTCCCCCAAAGAACCAAAGTAAGAAAAGAATTATAGTATGTTCTATTTATCCTTTTATCTCATAAAAATTTTTAACATCTACTAACTAGGTGTTGGATACTGTTTTTGGAGTTAGGGATATACCAGTAAACAAAACATATCGAAATGATATCAAATCACCAGGCTCTAAAATAGAAAATTTACATGAGATTATCTTACTTTAATATAACAATTTTATGACAATCACTATAATAAAATACTAGTTGTAGCCTACCTTTAAGAGTAGAGATTTGTCACACAGCTTTGGAGACTGAAAGTCTGAATGTCATAGTTTGGGTCCTAGAGAAGGCCTGCAGGGGGGCAGTACACGCATGGGACAAACACCCCAAACCTGGACGCAGAGAGACAAGGAAAAGTCAGGCTTGCTTTTTCATATGCATCCTAGCAGGAAGGAGGTGCGTCAAAGGGTCATAGGAGAAGCAGCCCAATCACTCTTGGAAGTTCACACCTGGTGGTCCAGGGGCCTTCCATTAGGTCTCACCTCCTCATGACTGCTCCATAGCCCAGGGTCTCCCTCTTTGGACCTTGCCCGTAACTCAGAGACTCTTAGGGACTGTTTAACCACTACCACATGACAATCCATGAATCTGACGTTCAAACTCGATAACCCAAATTTTTATGTTTTTATGCCTTATCTTTACTAAGCCAAAAATATACTTAACACATGATACTGTTTCTTTAAAAACATTAAACTGTGGCTCAATTATTACAGAGGACAAAATACGATGGTAAAACCTTTTACAGCTAGTGGAGCTAATTTCTCAAGAGCAATAGTTTTGAATGTGATTTTCTGTGGCTGTTATTGGTATTCAGCTTCAAAACAAAATGTAATTTTTCTGCTTAAAGAAACTAGGAGATGTTCCTGTGTCTCATGAATATGCAAGAGTGAAAAATACCCCTCAAGTTTGTGCAAACGTCTTTGAATTTTGGAACCTTCTTTCTAGCAGAGCTTTTCATGAAACAATTGCTTCACCAAACACAGTTTGGAAAAAAAAATGCTAACCTGCTTCAATAAGTTATCTCCAGTGAGTAGAAGAATTATAGACATGGGTAGGCCAGTAAGAAAAAGAAAAAATTCATTTTTTATCTGGTTTTGTAAGATCAACAATAGGACGACAAAAATGCTTCCTAGATCAACAGCTTTCTTTCTTGCACAGTGTCTGTGGCTGACACCTGCTCTTCACAGTGGATACACAAGGGGCTTCCCTCTTTCTGTGGAGGCCGATGACCAGTGTGTATGCTTTACTTTATGTATCTAACACTGCGTGTGGCACTGTTCATAACATTTCCCATTCGAGCATCTCCCGAGGCCAGTCTTTTTCAATTCCTAGTTCTTGTTGGGACCACTAACTTTAGAGGCAAATAGTTTCACTTTGTTTTGCTTGGGATAAGTAATACATTCATATGGCTTACAATTTAAGAGGTACAAAAGAGTGAACAGTGGCTCTTTCATCCTAGTGTTTCAGCCAATCATTTCAACCAATGCTGTTAAGTTTGGTACTTTTATTCATATATAAACGATATGCGTGCTCATAGAAACCTACCGCTGTGTTCCATACATCCTTTTCACACCTTTTACTTCAGTCTTGAGAAGTCATATTGGATGTTATAATTATTATCATAACTAACTTCTATTATTTTGGTGGTGCTGTGAATCTAATCTTAAGCATCACTCATGTTAAGTAAATATTCTGTTACCAAGCTACAACCTTAGTCCATACTTTCTATTCCTTTTGCTTTTCAGTTGTCTTGGAAGTTATTATTATTGTGGTTGCAGTACTGGGGACTGAATACAGAGCCTTCACACTAAATTACCTCCCTAGCCCTTTTTATTTTTTATTTTGAGACAAGGTCTCATTAAATAGTGAAGTGGAAGGGCTCAAATTTATGGTCCTCATGTCTCAGCTTTCCAATAGGCTGGAATTACAGCATGCACGAACACATCCCGCTGGGAATCATTTTTGACTAGTTCTTTTTTTTTGGCAGAACTGGGGATTGAACTCAGGACCTTATGCCCGCCAGGCAAGCAGGCACTTATTCTGCTGAGCTATCTCCCCAGCCCCTTGACTAGTCTTTTAAGAGATTCCACATTCTTTATCCTAAAGTGTGCACATTATTCCATTGAATAGATGTGCCATCAATTATTTAACTAGTACATTTTTAGCCAGCATTATTTCTAATATTTTGCTACTAACAAGACTACCACAAAAAATAACCTTGGCACATATATTAGCTCACATGTTTAGAAGCACATTTTAAGTATGAATTCCTGCAATAGACTTACTGAGTTAAAATATATAGATTAATAATTTCATAAATATTGTCAAATTATCCCCCATAGCAATTGTACCAATGTGCCCTGCCACCAAGTGTGTATAACAATGTCCCTTTCAATTCTGCCCCTGAAAACAGGGTCCCTAACTTTTTGATCTTTCTAAAAGTGGGTGTAAAACAAGTTCATAATGTAGTTTAAGTTTCAAGTTTATCTCTTAAAGAAGCATGAGCTTTTAAATTAATTTTCTTCTTTTTCTCTTTTGTTCTGCCGCTTGAAATCAGGGCCTTGCACATGCTAAGAATGTGTTCTACCGAGTAGGTTTCTTTTTTATTTTATTTTATTGAAGAACAAATAGCAATGAGATGGTTTCAAATTAATTAGTAGGACAGATTCAACAATTAATGCATTGCACATTATTTTCGTAGGGGCTTCTTGTACAAGGTGCATACATGATACTGTATATACAAATACTATTAGAGCAGATGCTTCTAATCAATGAATTAAAGGAATGTAGCTGTATACCTATTTTTATTTATTTATTTATTTATTTTTTCAATTGTAAAGAAATTTTATTTATTTATTTATTTTTTATTGAAGTACAAATATCAATGAGACAGTTTTAAGATACCTTGACAAGATGGATTTGATAAATTAATACATTACAAACTGCTTTCATAATGTTTTCGTATATAGAAGGTGCAAACATGATATTATACTTACAGACATTATTATAGCATATGACTCTTATCAGTAAAGAGAGTGTAGCTGTTTGCATATCTTATTTTGTATACCTGAATTACATCAAAGATTCAATAATTAACACTTTCTACCTTGTTATTTTCCTAGTGGTTGTCCATAGTACTAAGAGCTGACATAATATCCTGTCCAACCACCATTAGTGCAAATCTTGCCTCTTATAGGATTATGTAGAAGCACAGCGTTATCTATCCCCACTGTACTGTCCATACACACACATCATGCTTCTTCCTTTCTATACCCCTTCATTTGTCTACACCTGTCAGAGATGGGCACTCCATTGTCATTCAACTAATTTAGGTGCTTGAACTCGTCGACATAATCCAACACAGTCCAGCAGTCCACTACAATAGTGAGTTATCCGAAGAAGTTGTCGACCATAGCCATTTACAGCTCAACTTAATATTATGGCCCCGCGATGTATACTTCATTTTTATACTTTTCTGCTCGATGGTTAAGAACTACATAGAGCAAAACTTATATACCAACACATGTACTTTATGTTTCTTATGAGGTCAGTGAAGTCCCTTCAAGGTTTATCTTGTAGTCCTGTACCTTATTCTGTAGATCCTTTGTCTGCGTCATCCATGTGGATGAGTCACGGCCAATGCTTGACCAGTTTGCTCTCCGTGAGAACCTGAGAGAAATTTTTCTCTCCATGTGACTCTCCCCAGGCACACTACAGAACTTCAATCTCCTCTGTGACCCCATAATCTCCTTGTTCACAAAATTTGGAGCTCAACTGAGTTTCATGATGTTGCAGTACAGGTTCTCCTATGTCCTGAGTCTTTGCTGACCTTGAAAGGCAAGAGCCAAAATGTTGATTGGCCTTGTGGCTCTTCTATTTCTCCAATTTTGATCTGTGAACTTAGGTTGTTAACCATCCAGAAGAAAAGCTGATTAGTATCCTGCAGCATATGCTATTCACTTTGCCTTATCTGACTCAATTGATTTTAGTTGTTGTTGTACATTTCCTTTTGTATTTCTGCTTTTCGCTTCTTATACTAGGGAGACTATACAATATTTACACATGTGTATCTGGTTTATTTCACTTATGGGTATATGTTCAAGTGGCATCCACTTCAGTATAAATGCTTCAAACTTATCATTCTTAATAGCTGAGTAATACTCCATTATGTAGAAATACCACATCTTTTTCAACCATTCCTCATGTGAGGGACATTTTGGTTGTTTCCAAGATTTTGCTATCACACATTGTGCTGCTATAAACATAGGTACACAAATATCACTATGATACAATGTTTTCAGTTCCCTTGGGAAAATTACCAGTAGGGGGATAGCCAGCTTGAATGGGATTTCTAGTCCTACTCTTTTGAGAAGTCTCCACACAAAAGAAATTGTCAACAGAGTGAAAAGACAACCTACAAATTTTTAAAAAATCCTAACTAATAAGTAATCAGACAGAGATCTACTGTCTAGAATGCATAAAGAACTAAGATATATCAGGGCCCTCAAATATAAAGACCCATTTCAGAAATGGGCATCTGAGATGAATATACACTTCTCAGAGGATGAAATTAAAGAAGCGAATAAATATATGAAGAAATGCTCCACATCGCTAGTCATCCATGAAATGCAAATAAAAACAACACTGAGATATCATCTCACTCCAGAAAGAATGGCTATCATAAGGAAATCAACCAACAACAAATGTTGGAGAGGTTGTGGGGAAAAGGGAACACTTCTCCACTGCTGGTGGGAATGTAGACTGGTTCAACCATTGTATACCTATTTTTAAAAGCAGAATTATAGTACAGTTTTAGTAATTAATACTTTTTACATTGTTATCTTCCTAGTGGTTATCCATAGTACATGAAGCAGACAGGATATCCTGTCCAAACTCTATTAGTGCAAATCTTTCTTCTCATAGAATTACACAAAAGTACTGCATATTTATCCTAACTGTACTGTTTACACAAACACAGAATGGTTCTTCTTTTACATCCTTTTTGTTTAGTCCTGTCAAAGATGGGTATTCTATTGTCATTCAACTATTATAGGTGCTTGAATTCAGCGAAACAATCCAACACAGTCCAGCAGTCCACAATAGTAGTGGGTTATCTGAAGAAGTTGTTGACTAGAGCCATTTCCCAGTAGATTTCTTTTCACTTAATTGAAAAAGTATTATAGAAATAATGTGACAATATGCTGTGTATTTCAGTGGTCCTGTTGTTCAGCCTGTACTGAAGTTAATCTTTCTTTGGTAACTCACTGTCATTGTTATGCACATAAACAATGTTCTGCAATGAAGTGATACTCTCGGAGGGCAGGGGCAAACAGGGCCTTTTGTGAAGAGTTGGGCTGAGTTTTGAGCACCTCTGAGGTTGTTTGTCTGGCAAATTAATTTCTCTCAAATGATACTCCATGAATGAAAGTGTCATTTTGACTTTTACTTGGTTTATTTTAATTTTTTAAAAAAATCTTTTATTTATTGTTTTGTTATAGGAACTCACTGTGCAGCTCAGACTTGTAGTGATCTTCCTGTCTCAGCCTCCCCAGTGCTGGGATTACAGGCATGTGTCCAGTTTTAGTGGCTAATATGGCATGCCTAGGGTGCAGGGCCAGCAAGAAATGCGGTACCAGGGATCAAACTTGGGAACTTGCACTTCCCATGCAGGTGCTTAGACCACTGAACTAGCTCCCCAGCCCTCTAATGGGTTTCCTTAATTAATATTTTATCATCTAAAGGAAAAGGATAAAAAAGGCTGCTAGAGACTACGAAATAATTATGATAGCTCCCATTTGCTATGTTGTTCATATTTCAGGTTGATGTTTCTATGCACCGGCTATGAAATATTAATAAAGATGCTACAGGAAGAAGGTAGATATTATTTGCATTTCCCTGATGAAGTGACTCAGGCTACCCCACAGTTTACAAACTGGATGGTTGGGCTTCAGGGGCTGCATGGCCGTGAGGACTCCTTCCTCCCTGCAGAAGTGACAATGATTTCTCTCACTGTTCAAAGACCTTTCTCTCCACTTCTGGTTGGATTCCCAGATGTGCGGTGGCATCTGAGGTTACTCTCCTATGACCCCTGGGAGCACAGGGCACAACTGCAAGTTACTTTCCACTCAATAGACTTTTGAAGCCAAAAGCTTTGAGTTTCTTAATGCGAACTAAAATAACGAAAAAGCCAGGTCAGCAATCATTTCAGCAATAAATGTCTGCTTCATTATATTGTGAACTCTTTTGCTAATGAGTTCTCCTTTCAGAGGACTTTATGTGAGCCATGTGACAAGCAGTATATTCTGTGTTTGAATTAACAAGGAAATTCAAAGAGTGTGGCATCTGCATCACGCAGGTGACTGATTTATCATTTCCTATCTGGCTAACCCACATCTGAGGCTTCTTTATCATTGTTTTATCACAAGATAAGATTTTCTTTCTTGACCACTCTGACTGCCATAATAATATAAAGCTCTGGTAAATCTTTGGGTTTTGACTTAAATTCATTTTCATTCCATTTTATGTTAAGCAAAGCGTCATGGGTGCATTCTTATACAGCCCTGGGAGGAGCTCATTTTCCCTCATGCATGTTAGTAGTTAATGAGGTTAATGAGCACCACATGCTTCCATGTCCAGGATTCAGGTTTCTTATGACAAAATTATAAGCGGTCCTGAATTTTCCTAGCAATGCTTTCAAGAAATTCTCACTAGGTGGCTGTGATTCTCAAGCACATGTTAGAAGCTCCACTAGGAAGAGCAGAGCCCCTGGTGTTGGGTCATTCCCCAACATCCTGAAAAGCCACATGCTTAGAGCATCAGAAAGGTCAGTTAAGGGGTAGGAACTCTGTATACACAAGCTGTGAAATTTTACCTTTTCCTCCACCTATTCATTATTTTTACTTTCATCAACTCTGCCTTAGAAACATGAATGATTTAAGTTTCTCTCTTAAGATCTCATGATACTCATTTTTGAAAAAATGGTAATGAACTGGGATTTTTCTCCTTTCCTTCCAAATCACCTATGTTGATTGGGCATCAATGGCTTTTTAGGTTTATGGTCCATTTAAAAATCTCGACACACACATTCCAACTCAGATAACTAAGCCTGCTAAACCGAAGTAGCAAACTGATGAGCATTTGAGGAACTTATCCTTCCCTAAAGAGCAGAACAAATCAGAAGAAATACCTTTGAATATTGACTAAATTTTAATCCTTTTTTAGAAAAATCAAAAGGCAACCAATTACCAGTGGTGGAATACAACAAAAGCAAATCAAGTAATGTATCAGCAATTTTATAAAAATACCTTCTACAACTTCTTTTTCTAGTTTGATTCCTTTGGCAAACTACATTGCAAAGTTATTTAATTTTAGAAAAGCCATAGTTTGTCAGATTCATAGAAGAGAGGTAACAATTTAATCTAAGCCTTCTGTTTTTCCCTTTCAAATATTACAAGAGCCCTTGGTTTTACTTGGGAAAAAAGTTAGTTTCCAGACATCTAAGCACACTCATTGGATCTGTTAAAAAGATATTATGAGTTTGAAAGGTGTTGTGGCTCTGCAGTATGATTTATAAATGCTTATTGTATTTTGGCTTCCTGTAGTATGCGATGTGATTGTAAGGTAATGAAATAGGCTTCTGAAGAAGCATGAGAAATCAGTTATGTTACTTCATCTTTCAATAGTTTGACATACATATTTCATAGAGTGGATACAAGTTGTCAATTCAGCAGCGAAGCTCTGACCTGCGTTGGATGATTTACATTAAAGAAGAGAAGTTTATTTTGATGGACATTTTGGGCAGTCAAGTGAAATACATGCACTCTCCCAAAGAATTTTTAATTCTTAAAATGCATAGATTTTCAAGAAAATCAATTATATTAACATAGAATTTATTCTTTCTCCGCTACTGGCTGTAATCTCTCGAGTTTTCAGCACATGCCCCCACACAGGATGTACAGTTGAAAGTGCTTTCTGCCAGGGCCATTCTTCTCAGCCAGAGAGGAAAGAAGGAAAGAAGCCACTGAGTCCTGCTCTTGCTTTATCCCTCAGCTGCTTCCTCTTCTGCTCCACACTTCTTCAAAATGTCTATTCTTTTCCTTTTGTTTTGTACCTTTTCTCAGGAGGAAAGTTCTGATCAGTGTAAGCACATCCTTATTCAATCATTTAAAGGGCTATTTGCATTGTAATGGCAATAGAGCTTGGCCTCTTGTCTTTTATTGTAGTGTTCTGGAGACAATAGATTTCATTACAGGGTGGTGATTTGTTTTGTTGAACATGTTTATGGGTTTGAATATACAAATGCTTCTCAATAAGATGAGGTTATATTCTGATGAACTCATCATAAGTTAAAAATATATTCTAAAATGCATTTCATATCCCTGCCAACTGAACATTACAGCTTAGCTGTAGCTAACTTACAGGAGCCCAGAACACTTATATTAACTTACAGCTAGACAAAAATTATCTCACAGAAAGCTTATTTTTAGTAAACATGCTTTTATCTCAAAATAAAAACACAACCCATAAGCTAACCATCATAAGTTAAGGAAGCTCCGCAGTGGTTTGTTGTAACAGAAGTCATTTCTCCTTTTTTTTCTACAGGGGCGATAATTTGGAGGACTAGGGGCACTCTGGGAATAAGGATGGGAGAAGAGAGGACAAGGAAAGAGAATATATGATATGACAAAGATGAATATATTATCTTATTGTACCTACTGACATTATTTTTGGGGTTGGTAATGATGGAAGCCAATGAAGGAGGCACTGTTTGCAGAGGAGGCCATGAAAGAATCTAGGAATTAAAGTCAATAGAGCTGAAGTTTCATGGTAAAACTTTCTGAATTTTCTCATTAACTCATGAGGAGTTAATGGACATTGACCTAGTCTGTTTGTGTTGTTATAACAAAATAGCTGAGTCTGAGTAATTTATACAGTGTAAAAATTTATTTTCTCATAGTCTGGAGGCTGGGAAATCTCAGATCAAGGTACTGGCAGGTATGGTTTTGCGGTGAGGGCTGCTTCCTCCAGAAGGAAGGTGTGGTGTGTCTTCAACGGGCACTAGGTGGGAGAGCAGGTTAGGCTGACTTTCTTATGGCTCTCCATCGCTTCTCTGTGTGTACGGTACTGAGGACTGAACCTAGCGTCTTCAGACTGAATCACATCCTGAGCCCGTTTTAGTTTTAATTTTGAAAGAAGGTCTTCTTCACTTGTTACATCTTCCAGGCTGGGCTTAAACTTTTTTTATTTTTTTGTGGAACCAGGGATTGGACTCAGACGCTTGTGCTTGCCAGGGAAGTGTTTATTCTACTGAGCCATCTCCCTGACCCCAGGAATCCTCCTGATTCACTTTCCCAGAGTGTTGAGATTATAGTTCTCTACCACCAACCCTAGCTCAATCTTACCTCTGTTTTTTTTTTTTTTTTTTCTAATCTATTTATTTGACACAGGGTCTAGCTACACAGCTCAGACTCCTGTCTCAGTACTTCCAGCCCTGGGATTACAGGTGTGCGCCACCATGCCTGGTTTCCATGGCCAGCATAGCTCACCCAGGTTTTCAGGGCCTGCACAGCATGCACTACCAGGATCCTTGCACTTGCCAGGCAGGCACTTAGACCACTGAACTAACTTCCCAGCCCCTAACTCTTATTATACAGGTACTTGATCCCATTCATGAAGGACATAGCCTTCATGACCGAACACTTCTTCTAAGTTTTGACTCCTGTGAATCTTGGAAGGTATTCATTCACACCATAGTAGGCACCAAATACACTATACTATAAGAACCAACAGGACCCTAGATGACTTTTGAGCTACACCTTTAAATATGTTTAAAGCAGTTGGAGGTAGTGGCATGTGTCTGTTATCCCATTCAGAAAGCTGAGGAAGAAGGATCACCAAGAGTCTGAGGCTAGCCAGGAGTAAACAGTGAGGTTAAGATTAGCCAGTAGTGCATAGTGAGCCCTTGTCTGGAAAGAGAAATGCTTAAAGAGAACAGAATACAAACTCTCACATTTTCGATGCAGGTAGATGTCACTTGCCCTTTTTATACAATGTACATTTTTTGCTTACTTGTGCCCCTGATCTCATCTGCTTATGTCCAGAAGCAGATCTCCTTCCTCTTTCATTTTCACGTTGGTCGGTTGTATCTACACAAGCCTTCCTACCACTCTTTGTCTTTTTGCCTCAACTTTCTATGAAGCATTTCCTCATGACTCAGCTTATTAGGAGAGTGTGTTGTTGATGTTTCAGTGAATTAGCTAGCAAAAAGGGTGCCAGGACCCTGAAACTTTGACTCCAAAGGTCCCTGAAACTTTGGCTCCAAAGGTTCCTTTGTTATGGTACCTTTGGCTGCTGACCCTTCATGTGCTCTTCAATTTTCCAAACTCCAGGTTCTTTATCATCATAAATATCTTATAAAATTGCATTAAAATATTGTTTAAAATGCACACACATGTTTTTAAACTTACAAACATCAGAACTGAATTTAGCCAGTGTTAGTGTAACAGCTCCTGGTAACAGCTCAGTGCTCAGGTAACAGCTCCTGTTGCAATTCTGGCTGTTTCTGTCTCCTAGAAGCAGCTGGTCATGGTGAGCATATTATGAGAACCAATTCCCAACTGGCAAGCCATTGTGCCTCTGTACTTCCTGCTTGCTCACCTTATATGATCCCTAGATCACAAGAGGTTGGGGTGCGACATTTTGGGACTGATCATGATCCATACTCATCCATGTAAACAATTCTGCCCAAGATAGCTGTCAACAATTCCTTCTGAGGTCCACATTTTGACTGAGGAAAAATTGGACCATCAGTCCTGGTGAATGAGTTTCCATGGCCTCTTCCACAGGTCATCCTGCCTAGAAACAGCCCAGTTGAGTGCTTCTCAAAGACATCAAGGAAGTGGGAGGAGAGCCCAACAGGCCAAAAGTTGTTACCACTCCTATCCAGAGGCCTGGTGTCAGGACTATGGACTCTAAATGCCATTCAGATTACAATCCTTTCATTAGTCTAATGGACTCAGACCAGGCCAATTCAGGCTGTTTTCTTCATCTAGGCCACCAGGAGTCCATAGCGCAAGGCTTGTCCTTTCTGCCGGGCACAGACTTCCAGCCTGGGAGGATATCAGTATAAGCCACTTCCCATACTGCTTCTGAAAGTAGACCTCCTTTTCAAGTTAAAGATGACCATCTCCTTTGCACCCCTCTCACTTAACCCTGCACTTTCAACTCCGTTTCCTGAGAGGAAGATGATGCCTGCATCAGCTTGAGACAGATAATCACAAGCTTGAAGTTCTACAAACTCTGTTCACAGAGGTATGGGCTGGAGACTCACCTCTGTGCCTGGCTAGCAACATGCCACCTCACTGTGACCCCCATTGCTGTCAAATGCCACAGCACAAACAGGCATCCAGCCACATATCAGCTTCATAGACTGTTACTCATCTTGGGCAAGATGCTTGTGCATCAGTAATGCAGCTTTCACCTTACGTTTTGTCCTTGCCAAACTGGTACACACTTTTTTGGCCTGTTACTCAAATTGCAACAAGGATTTGGGAACTCCTACTATTTTGGGGGAGTCGTTAGCAACAGATATGGCTCTGAGACAGCACATGTCTCTTTCCCTTCCAGTTCCATCATGGTCCCCTAAGTACACGGCATAGGCTATGAAACTGCTGAAGTACATCTCTCCTGCCTATAAAGCCAGGACAGGATTGCTGAGCTGACAATGTTGCCATGATTTCCCTCCATATATGTTGCTTCAATCTTCTGCCACCCAAGCTGTCTCCTGGAAAGGCACAAAAGCCCTGATGCAATATCTAGCAGACGCTGGTTACAAGGAAGAAACTGCAATTCCTTGGAGATGCTGGGTTCTGCAGAGTCTGGACCCTTGAGTTTATAAAAACAATGATGCCTACCCAGACTGTCAGCTTCTGTGAGATCCCAGGGACTACCCTTATGCAAATACTTAGGTCCAGTCTCTAAACACTGCTACCCCTTTGTCTCCATGCTGTAATAGCCACTGCCCCCTGATCAAAAAACTGACAAGCTCACCTTATGCAAAGACCTTACCCGTGACACATACTGGAGTAGACTCTGGAATATCTGTAGACCATTACAGATGCTGAGTATACCTTGTTCATGGATGGATGTAGTTCTGTTAGAAATGAAGTCTGCTACATATGCTGGGGTCACCTTGGACAAAACTATTTTGGCCAAAGCTCTCCTGCAGGGGATGATCTGCACAACAAACTGCTTCCTGCTGCTGCTTGGAAATTTGATACAAATGAAGCCAAGCTGGTGCTCAAAATAATCTGTTCCAATGACCTAAGCCTCCTCCAGAGATCTGCTTGACTGAAACACCAACCCAGCCAGACAAATCTTACCTGTCACTCCCAGAAGATCCATCTTATGTAGAGCCAGACCTGCCCCCACCATGCATTCTACAAGCTCAAACTACAGCACTGGCACCTGTACCCCTGCAGCAAGCCTAGGCTTCAGCGTCTGTGGCACTGACCCTGGCTTGTCCTTGGCATGACTTACCGCTCCTCTGCCCCTATTTAGGTTGGCCAAGGTGACAGAAATTCATAAGGTCCTGCTGCGAGAAGTCATCCCTAGACATGGCCTTCCCTTGACTATTGGCAACAATAATGGTCTTACATTGGCAACAGAGATAACTTAAAACTGGCAGAACTATACAACATATAGGCCACAAAGCTCTAAAAATTTACACAGGTATAACCTAGGTGCATATTAACTACCTCTACATGTTTCAGAAACCCAGTCTTTGTTCCTCTGGGAAATTTACCTGAACGAGACAGCTCACTCTGAAGAGATAATGTGCTCTAAACACTGCTCTGGCCATTCTGGATGCTGACAAGTCCAGCACAGCTAAAGCTGAGGACGCCATTCCCAGGAATGATCCATACCTATTTCTCATGATTTTTGTATGCTTTCAGGCTGCTTAACCTAGACCTTACTTCTTCATGACCCTGCTAGTTGTGGTTTTCCCCATAGTATTATGCATGATTGTCCCAAGGGGATAAAAACACCCCAATAAAGCTCTTACAAATGATAAAGATTTGACTAGCGCCCAAGGCACATTGGAACCCTCCTATGTCAGATTTACTCCTTCACTCCCTTGTCAGAGTCAACTTAGGGAGAAACCCTAATACAAAGAAAACAAACCACAAGCTTCTGCTGGGAATTCTCAGTCTTGGCTGGGGCCCATCCAGGGACCACTGGCAGCCCCAGTGTTGCTGCTTCTAATTGGGTCTTGTCTCAGAAGATCACATGTAACATGCTTAGCAAGGATTTGCTGAGAAAACCGAGAGAGCGGAGAAATGTGACAGAAAATGCTGCCCACCCCACTGTACACTTTAGTTTCCCAGTTCCCCAGGTAAAATGTCCTATTGCAGTTCTGGTTGCTTCTGTCTCCTAGAAATGGCTGGTCACTGTGATGCACAGCTGATCACTATGATGCATATTGTAAGAATTAGGCTTTAATTGATAAGTTGTTCTGCCTCTGCACTTCATGCTTGCTTATCCCATATGAACTGTATATCGCTAGAAACTGGGGCCTGACATTTTAGGAATGATCCCAATCAGTGTTGTCTGTGTAAATAAATCAGCCTCCAAATTCTGGGTATCCTTTTTTTCTGTTTGATGTTGTATTAGAAAATAAAGTTATTTAAGATAGCTTGCAAAGTCTTTCTGGAGACATAGAGCCTGCACAGCCAGGAGATACATTGAATCCACCTCCTTGCTGGGCATGGCATTAGAGTTCATGCTGAAAGACTCAAAGGACACTTCCAGTTATGAGCTCTGCCTATGTTCTGTGACTTGATTCACCATGACTGCTGAGAAAAGGAATCCTCCCATGAGCTTTTTCTCTTCCAAAGCCAATCTTGGATGGATCTCATTGATTTAATATAGGTTACGTATTGAAGTTGGACTCCTTCTTAGATCTACTTTGCAGTTCTAGAGTCCCCAAAATGGAAACTCCCAATGTGACACACTTGCAATTCAAGCATGTTTGAGGCCCACAATGAAATCTCAAAAGATATATTTGTTATTACTACCACAAGGTATTATGAAAAGAAAGTATGATAATTACATCATTGTTTGTATTCATACTCTTTCATACTTTTAAAGCTTTAAAGTATTTTAAAGAGTATATGTGCAGCAGTTTGCCCTCTGGGAGTACACACTGAAAGATAATCTATTGAATGTGTCAGAGTTCTTTTTCTTTCCTCCTAGCTTCAGATTTCACTTTCCACCCTCTTCTAAAAACAAGGACTGATGTTCATCAGCAGGCTTCCTGAGCTTCCGAGTGGCAGTTGATCCTGCAGGCCAGTTGGGGAACACCAGCTAGAACAAGAGGAAGGGGGAAGAGCGAAGACAGGGGATAGCTCCCCTGGTTCCATCCTTGCAGGGAGAAAGGTCACATTAGGTTGACTATAGCCCTTGACTCAACATTGAAGCTGCCATCAAAGAGGGTGGTGGAAAAGAAGCATGTACCAGATGCCATTTAAAATGCTATCTGTACTTGTAACAGAAGTGTGATTGTGTTCCTCTTTAGTTTGGTCCTCTTCAGTTTGGAGCCTTTGAAGGATGGGGAGTTTTATTGGGAGTTTTTCACCTAAGCCTTTCCCATCTCGAGGCTCTGCTCCACTGGCTGCTGTAGCCTAAGGGTGGTGACAATGCCCCCTTGTATCCAGGCTTGTGGTACTGCACTGTCTTTTGGAAGTTATCTACCTTCTGACCAGACCCTCAAGAACAGCTTCTTTATTAAATCCTCTCCAGACTGTACAGTGCAAATGTAGCATCTTTTTTTTCTATCTGAATTCAGGCTGATGCTCTGACAAGAGGTTGTTAAAAATGCTATAGGATGTTGAATAATATTGGTTTAGAATATCAAAAATTATATATTTTCTATGTCTTTTAAAAGAAATTTAGTTTACAAATGCACAGGTTAGTAACAAGGCTGAGATTAGAGTGGGGCTTCCTTGTTGAGCATGGGGCCATGATCTATCAATCACAGAGATACAGGGCATATATACAGTGTCCAGGGCGTGAACCTGGGACCAGTCAGGAAGTGAGATCTCCAGTGCTTCCAGTGTGGAATCAAATAGATTTTGGATAGGATAGCCCATTTCTAAGGTCAGCCTGAAGAATGAGGGATAGAAAATGTTAACCTTTGTGGTCATGGTAAACTTCCCCAGTGGCCCACTAGAACCTTGCAGAGCTGATTTCTCTTCCTACCTTTCATAACTAAGATCTTGCTACTCTTTTTGCAGGTCTCATTCAATTCTTTGTTCAGGACACTAAGAACCATGGAAAGAACCTAGG